>NCKU01002684.1:0-18017 GCA_003675995.1 Dinothrombium tinctorium | reverse complement strand
AACCGAATGGTTAACTATGTTAATTCAATGGTTAACTGCGTTAACACATTGGTTAACCAAAAAGTTATTTTCAAAAGATAATTATTATGACGAGGGACCGTCATTCGATGGCGGCGAGAAAATGTAGCGCGTGTTCATTACTTGTGTTATAGCGCGTGTTGTTAATTGATTATATATATAATGCATTGTTAATCGTCTGCGAGAGAGTTCTATTCTGAACCTCAACGAGTGCAGTCGCATCTCGGCTTTAATAAAAGTTCTTAATTCTAATACCATTCCAGAGTGCTTTTCAATAATTAAATACCTCTTCTCAGTCAAGTAACCTTAGCGTTACAATACTTTTAACTATAATAAACTGTTTCAATTTATTTAATAAGGTTTGAAAATAAGTACTAATGTAATACAGCAAAACAGACTACGAGAAGAAATTTTTTGAATCGGGTTTACACTTTATACTCTGCTAAATTAAAAAGAATTGTTTCACTATATTTTTTATTTTTATCATATTTTCTTTATTTTTAAATGAACACAATGTGCAGGTGATTTTTAACTTTAAGTTATAAGCGCTTCTTAAAAATAATTTAATAAAAGAACTATTTAAGATGTAAATGAAAAGTTATTTAATAAAAATGAAAGATAGCAAAGCTTTGTATTGTAAGCACATACCCGAAGCTATAATTTTATATTTATTCAAATTTATACAAAACTAATTTCATGAAAATTTGCCATATTTATAAACAAAATATTAAGGAAATGCAGCAATTAAGCACCAAGTTTGAATTCAAAAGCGAAAAAACTTTGATACAATTGAATTTGGAACAACAAACATATTTAAAGAATTTGTCGAAATTTTATAAAATTTATTTGCAATTTTAATACTTCTTTGACTTGTTAAAGAATAAAGCTTTGGTTTAGACAAATATCTATTGATATCTCCTCAAAATTTATAAAACTACGACCAAACTGGGCTTACTAACTGGTATCAGGCTTTATGTAGCAGTTGATGTAAAGCTTGAAAAATTTGAATACTTGTGACATATCTGTTTTTACTTTTTATACGTTACCCTAACGAAAATTTAAAAAATATATTTTTCATCATAAAACATGTCATTCTCATTTTCATACTTTTACAAATGTTAAATTTTTAGCATTGAGTTTGGATAAAGATAAAATGAGAGTTAAAAAAGAAAATGTACAAATGAGTATAAAGACAAATTTTATTTTTCTATAAAACGTTCGATTGAATAAAATTAATGCAAAATTTCTTTGACGTACTACCGTTTCAAAATAAAATATTTCGATAATCGAACTTGATCTTCCCTGCAATACCTCACAAACAAAAAAAAGCGTTTCACAAAAATTGCGATAAAAAAGTGTCGATTCAAAAAATGCACGTTAAATGAACAAACGAACAAACTATAAACATTACTAATATTGGTAATAAGCAATACTCGTATTAGTTATTAGTAATAAGTTTGTTCGTTTATTCATTTAACATACATTTTTGAATTAAAAATTTTTTATCGCAATTTTTGTGAAACGCTTTTTTTTGTTTGTGAGGTATTGCCGTGAAAATCACTTTCGATTATCGAAACATTTTAGTTTGAAACGATAGTACTTTTATTGATATAATTTAATAGAGAGATTCTGTCTGAAAAGAAAATTAAATGTATAGCAGATTCTATTGGTGCAAAAAGTGAACAACTTAAGTTTAATTATTTAAGAATTGGACTTTTAAAATAGAAAAAAATTGCGAAACATTTTTGGATAGGAACAGGGTTTTATCATTTGTATATGTACTGAGTGAAAAACAAAGCACTACTTGCAAGTGAATATAGTCTTATTTTAAACATTGAACGATAAACATCTAATTTTGTATACAGTATGCGTAAAAAGAAAAAATTGATTGTTTCAAATTCAACGAATAGACCATTTCGACCACCATCTTCGAAGCGCTTATATTCTCCGAAAATCTTTTCAATTCGTTGAGTGATTTACAATATTCATCTGCTATTCGAACCTTTTCTTTTCATTTTCAATTCCGGGTATTAACATTTAAAATGCTGATTTTCATAAAGCGTTGAGTTTATTTTGCGACACAGTGTATTTTACATTATTCAAAATTTCTATTCTTGAATAGAATGAACTAAAAAATATTGAAATATAAAATTTTAATGAAGTAAACTCACTAAAATTTTATGAAGAGAAAAGTTTAAAGATTTAGATAAGTAGAGATATAAAATATAACCAACTAATAACTTGCTCAAGCGTATTTTGTATTCGTCCGAGTGTATTTTTGGATCTTTAATCATCATATTTGGGTGATTGTAGCCCAGGAATGTATAAATTAATTCCGCGTTCCTTTTGTATATCTTTTTCGCTGCTTTTGGCACAAAAAACACAATTTGCTACTATAATATTTTGTTTACAGGTTGACTGTTTGCAATGTATTCATTGCCTTGTCAATCGATGAAAGAAGAACTTTTATACCCTCAAAACGCAAGCGATTGCATTCGGCAACGAAATAAACAGACACTCCTCGCGAATAGATAGCTTATTAAGCAAAGATTTTACTCAATTACTTCCATACTTATATTCAGATCGCAGTTCTCGCAGTTTCACTCATTAGTAAAAGTTTGATATAGTAGAGAAAACATAGAAAGCGCTTTTACTAAGGGAAAACTTTAATTATAAAAGTAAATGTAATTAATGAAACAAAGTTTCTGTTCTTTTTCATAAACTAGGAATAAAATTCGATGTTATTGAGTTCTTTGTGCTCCTCCATTATCAACTCAATTCACTGGTTTTTATTTTGTTTCGCTCTCAAATTCACAAAATTGAGTTTCTTTTTTTTTTTACTTCGCGAAACCAATTTTTTGTTTCATTTTTTGTGGAGCGAAAATTAACTCGTCAAGCCAAATTATACATATTAAGCTTAACAAGTCTTAGTACTTCTCGATATACTTTAATTCAAATGTGAAGGATGAAATGTGCAATCTAATAGGCACTTTACTTACGAGTTATTGAATTTTAGGCTAAAAAATTCCATTGCATCGAGCGTTTTGTAAACTATTCTTCATTTTTTATGTTTTGAATTTAAAAAATATGAAGCATGCGGAAAGCTGAAAATCGTAAGATTGAATACAAGTTCCAAGTTACATTTTGTCACTCACAAATAAGAAACGAGATTTTAGTTCGTTTCACAAAAAGATTAAATAATTAATTTTTTAAATTCAGATGCCAAAACAACATTTGATCGCTTCCAAAAATTTGCATGTTCATAAACACAAATCAAAGATTGGAAACGTTTTCATGTTCTGGTTACTTTCTAAAAAAATTGTTTAAATTGCGAAACGAGAGAATATTTTTCTTTGTAATAAAACCACATATGCGAAGTTTTAATTTACATTTGAATGAATCGCTAAAAATTTATGCTCTAGAAGCAAACTTTTCCACAAATTTTCATTAAGATGATTTTAAATGAAAATCGATCTCAAGTAACTATTTTTACTCTAAATCAAATAATCTCTCGTATGCACAGAACAACAAATAGCTTCACAAAAGTGTTTGAAAATTTTTTTTTTGAAACATAAAAAATGCTGCGACCATTTCCGATATTTACTTGTAAGAGAAAATGAATGTCATTAATATAATGACAACGCTACTTGATACAAAGTTCTCAGATTATTTTAATTCGCAAATGGTTGTGCCTGTAATTTAAGAAATTAAGAAAATAATGAAATAATTGAGCTAAAACTTTTTGCTTTGATACAAAATTAAATGAGAAGCAAAAGAATAATCGAAATGAAAGCTCGAAGTCAGACTATAATTTATCTGGACACTTAATAAAAGATTACAGTCAGACCTCTATTAAGTAAATAAGTTGGAGTGTCAAAAGTTAGTTTTACTTTATAAAATTTACTTTATACAATTACTTAAAAAATCACTAATTAATGTTTGTTTCATTACTGAGACTTTTTTAATTTCTATTTCGACGATTACATCTTTAATTTATTTTATGATAGTCGATATATCTTCGGGTAAAAGTCAAGTTTACGTGCTCAAACGAAAAAATATTTTGAACACTTTTCTTTACTTATTTTGGAGCGAGGATTTCAAATCTGTAATTAGTTTTTGGCGGCAACCTTCAATTCAAAAGTTAGGCTAGGTTAGGTTACGATTTTGGTACCTTTGCACGTTTACCAAAATCGTAACCTAACCTAACCTAACCTAGCCCAGCCTAACTTTATCTAACCTTGCCTAACCTAACCTTACCTAACTTTTGAACGGAAGGTTGTCGCCAAAAACTAATTACAGATTTGAAATCTTTGCCCCAAAATTAGTAAAGAAAAGTGTTCAAAAAATTTTTTGTTTGAGCACATAAACTTGACTTTTATCACCTTTTTACCCATTCATATATTTTAAATTTACATTCAAAGAAATTAACACTAAAACCGCAATCTCGTAACTTGAGCACTTACAAACTGAATTGTTTAAACTCTACTTAAAGCAACAATATGCTTAATGTTTATACTAAATGAATGAAAATTGACGCATTT
This sequence comes from Dinothrombium tinctorium, assembly GCA_003675995.1. NCBI lineage: Eukaryota > Metazoa > Arthropoda > Arachnida > Trombidiformes > Trombidiidae > Dinothrombium > Dinothrombium tinctorium. The sequence goes on along the minus strand of NCKU01002684.1, from coordinate 13,458 downwards.
TGTGCAATCTAAGTGTGAGAACGCTATAAGTTTACATTATTTCACTTTATGAGTGATGAAAATAATAGCATTGAAATTGAAAACAAGTAAAAATTTAAAAAACAAAGTTTTACTTTAGTCACAATTATTTTTCTATCTTTCAACAATCGGACTATTAAATTTTTTAATTTTACACAGGTTTTTACTTTGTGGGAGTTTACTTTAAAAAGGTCTGACTGTATCAAGTTTTTCAGTTTTTTTTTCATTTAATTTATTGAAAGAATTAATTAGATTAAATGTAATGAAATTAAAAGCTTAAAAGAAAATTTATTTTAAGTTTAATTATTATACTTATTAATTTAAAAGTTATCGAGTTTAATTAATTACTAAGTTTATAAAAAATAATTTATAGCGTGCAAAAGTCACGCAAGGCTTTGTAATTGAAAAGTATTTTACTTTTTTTTCTGACGCACTTAAAAAACAAAAATATGGTCAGAATTGGCCGAGTATATATTCAGGCCTTTGGTTCTTAAGTGACAATTAAAAATAATATCGTATTTTATCAGATTCATTTACCAAATTTGAGAAATTTTAAAATTTTAGGAAATACCTTCTCAGTTTTTCAAAAATTGAGTTTATTTTAAAAGTTAGCAAAATTCAAATTTTGTGCGAATTTTATTATACACTATCAATAAATACAGCGCTTCCATTTTAGCGAAAGTAATAAAAAGACCTTAGGCAAATAATTCCTCAAAAAATTAATTTCTATTTATATTTAACATAAAGCTTATTCATGATATTACAATAATTTTAAATTAATTTCTGGCTATCTAACTGAAATACAAAATTACCAATAAATTGTGTCGATAGGTATAAAAACAATGGAAAATAAAAATTTGAGGTCGTTTCTAAAATACAAGATTTTCAAGCAAAAAATGAATTTATTTGAAACTTTATTAAAAAAAATCATTTTAAAGCAACACGATTTTACCGTCAAGCAATAAAACATATTAAAAAGCGAAGCAAGATTTTTTAAAATTATACTCGAAAAATATTTTGGAAATTATCAGAATCAAAGGAATTTGAAAGAACTCTTTCTAAACAGATGAAAATCATAAAACATGCAATTAACACTTTAAGTCTTGAGCAGAAATGCTGCAGTTTTATGAAACATGTTTTACGCTTTAACCTTTGTGCGACTTCACTTGCGACAGACTTGATGTGGCATTAAGGCTGAAGAAGATAACAAGTGGCAGATGTTTACTTTAATGGGGAAGAGAATGATGCCACTCTTTGGAGCAATTATCTCTTTTAATCAAGGTAAGAAAAAGAACACTTTGACTTGTTAATTATTGTTAAATAAATTCAAAATAAGGTGCAAAACAAAAAGCTCTTGGGAATTTCATATTTATCACATAGAAATATTTTGGTGCATTATGAATGAATCCTTTTTGTCGTTGCCTACTTTCGACTATGCCTGTGATACATGTTTTGTTTGAATTGTTGTGCGAATAATGATGATAATATGATTAAATAATTATCATAAGATTATAAAAGGAGGCATTTATCAGAAATAAAATTTGAAACTTAAAACTTTAAGGAATGAAATTAAAAATATTTTTAGAATCTGTAATACGATGTTGGACAAGATGTGTTGACTTTGATTTCTCCAAAAGTATAAGTTATAATACGATGAACTTATTTTTGATTTGTACTACTTAAACATTTATCGAGTTTTCTATTTAGTTTATAAGCAGAGCCTAGGAATATTAATAATTCAAGCTTAATCAATTTCTTTTTTCAATATAAAAAAAGTCACTCATTGAAATTGAATTTTGAAATCTTATTTAAATTCACAATAACTTGGAAATTTATTTATTATTTCAGAAAATTATTCGGAAAATTTAAAAACCTTCTTGAAATTTTCGTTTTCTCAAGAGTATTAGTTTAAAAAAAGTTAATTTTCTTGTAAGTACAAATACGGTTTTTCATATCTTAATCAAAGATTCTTAATTTCAATTAAGATTGCTCGGAACACTTTTCTGAATTATTTTTAAAACTTAAATTTACTTGTTATTTGTGGTTATATATTTTTAACTTCATTAAAAACTTTTGCAATTCTTATCTTTATTAAAGTTTAAATTACAAGAGATGCTTAATAACGCTTTTTCAAGAAATTTTAAAACAAGAAAATATTCAGAAGTATTGTAAAGAATGTTTAAAAACATAATATTGCTTTGCAAGCTTTCATCTTGCCTTTTTTGTTTTTAAAGTTTGTGAGTGATTTTTGTTAGTTTCAAAAAGTAAAGAAATGTTTAGCTTCTTAAGCTTGGGTTCAAAAACATTTTTCAAAATCGCATTGTCAGAAAAAAACTCACTTTAAGAATTTAAAATGCAAATCAAACTCACAAAAAGGAACTCTTTGCCTCAAAAAATTACTCAGATAATCACTTCTGACAGCTTAGTTCTAAGAGTGCTAACCACAGCTTTGCTTTAGCTTTTAGCTGTTAAACTCATTTTTTGAACTCTAAAATATTTTAAAGTTATTCATATGAGTTCTTCGAAGAGTTTGATTTTCTAAACTGTAGAACACTTCTGAAAAAATCTGGCCAACAATGCGCAAAATTCCTTTATTTGAATTTCAATCTGTTCTAAAAATAAACAGAATGTCTGAACTCGGACTGAAATTGAATGAAATTAATTATACTTCAATGATCAAACAATTAAATGTCTGCTCCACGTCACGCCGCTTCAAAGAAGAATGTCAGCAATGTCAGAATAGTCTAATGGGAGTAATTAATAAAATAATTTTTAGCAGAGATTTTATCAGCACAATCGGAAATTGTGAAACGCATCAAAGTCACAACTTGTATTTGTTTTGCTAAAAATATATAAGCTGCACTTTCGTTTTTACTTACTATTTTTCTAATTAAATCTGTTTTTTAGTCGAATTTTAATTTTAGTGTTGAGCTGAAAATATAGAAAGACACACATTCAAAGAATTGAATAGAATAGAATGACCAGAATTGAAGAGATTCAAAATGATTTTTAATTTTGAAGAAGTGAAAGAATTTAGGAATTAACTTACAAAGGCGAAAACGAAAAATAAAGTAATTTGCTTACCATCTTTGTCGTAATGTTTCCAAACATCCATGAATTGAATAGCTGTTAAGTTTTTAAGTTCGCGAGTTTTGCTATCTCTGAATTGTCGCATGAAATTGCTCGAGCGTTGTTCGGCGGAGTCGCTTTCACTCATTGCTGATTGATTCTCAGTGTTAAAACAAAATGAGCTCTCGAATTTCCTGATGGTTTGCAGCACAGAGAAGCTTCTTTGACAGACACTCAACAGTTACGTTTCAGGTGTCTGTTTCTACTATTTCATTCGCGAACGAACCAAGCTTTAAAAACGTTAGGTTCACGCGCATGAATTTCACATTCTACTCCAATCAATATTTGCTTTTTATGGAGTCGGTTGCATTTATTCAACGTGAGGCCAATTTCCAATAATTTTGAATCTACTGATCGTCACTCACTACCGATCTTCAGCGGCCTGAATTCTGTAAGTGTTCTGCATTGAAGTTTAGAAGAACAAAAACAACAATTCTGCATCTCTCAATCTCGAGTGCTTTCGATGATTTTGGTGCACTTCATTTTGCTGCGACAAAATTCAAAATACTCTAGTTTTGAATTTCAAAATTGTGTTTGATAAAGCCTAAGGCAAGTTCGTCTTCAAATTCACGATGCATCGTTCTTATTTGTACTTGAGCAACATCATAGTTTGTTTCTCTTGATTTTAAATCAGCAAATTTTTTAAGTTTCTACTTGAAATTCTTGCACAAAGAAGAGGAGTAGGTTGTGTTAGGGTGACAAAATTGGATTAGAAATTTTTAGTGAAGACGAATTTCTTTAACCAAACCAAATCAAAATCTTTATAAATATGTTAAATTGAAATGAAGGCTTTCGATATTTTAAAATTTGTGAACCGAAAAACCGAGATACTTTGCAAGCAATCACATTCTCCAATTTTGAATGATTGTGATAAGCAATAAAATTACGTAGGAGTTTGAAAATGATTCTGTAATAGAAGTGAAGCTCTGTTTTTAATCAAAATGATAAAGATGTCATAATTCGTAAAATAAGACTTTATTTTAAATTTTCAAATTTATAAGTCGCTTAAACTTAATTAGTCACAATCACTGGCCAAAGTTATAATTTTATCATCGATCATTAAAATCAAAATAAAAAAGTTGTGAGATTATTGGTGAGAAAATAAAATAATCTTTGCATAAAGAACTATCGGTGACATGCCTTACAGCTTTATAGAGCATTGAGATCATGTCGTCTGGAAAGAACGAATGTAGCAGATCTGTTGACAAGAATAACGCGTTATTATCAAAGCGTCTTACTCAATTTAGCTCAGCTTCTTGATTTCTCACTTCAATATTCTTTGATTTCGACGTGATATAAATTTCAGTTTTCCTCTGGCTAATCTCTAAATGACAGCACTCAGTGGGAACATTGCGCGTTTAATGGTGAATTAGAATGCGAGCATTTTGATCGTCTGTTCACTTTGTTTTTTGATTGAAAGTGTGAAATTGAATGCTGCGAAGTGATATTTTAAGAATTTTGATTTAAATTTAATTCATTTTACTTTTGTTATTCGGTAAAAATAACGAAACAACAATGAATAGAAAGGTTTGAGAAAGAACTTCAACAGCATAAGATCTAAATCCAGCGCTGCAAACATAACGCATTCATCGTAGCGTAAACTGAAGCGAAGCACTTGGCCAACGTTTAGGCGTTGAAACGCATAATTCTGAATGAATCGATACATAGATTCTCTCTCAGCGAAAGCAGCTTTTCGTCATTTTCGGTTATTCAAAAGCATAAGCATTTCAATGCACGATTGTGAGCGAGGATTCAATATGAACAAGGCATTCGTAAAAAAATAAAAAAAAACGGCAATTTTAAATCTTTCCACCTCAACAAATATTTGAAAACGTATAGCTTTGCGTTTTGTGAAAGTTCACGCTGGCAGAACGGCAAGAAATGTTTTTTGCTGATTTAAACAAAATATGAAATAAATGTAAAGCAGTTCATTTCGAAGATCGTTTTCTCACTTCTAAAAATTGCTGAACCATTACGAAAATGAAGAACATTTGCGTTCTAAAATAATGAGGATAGATGAGTTTACGTGGTGAGTAATCAGAAGTAATTTAGAAGCGTGTCAAAATGCAGACGCAATCATTCACTGGATTAACACAGTTTTCAGTGTGAATAATATATGTCCACTAGAGAATGACACTCAGAATTAAACTCGTTGATGTTAAATGCAAAAAAAAAACTTTGGTTGTGATTTGAATATTTTTTGCTCCTTCTGGTTTTTTTGAGAAAAAATTCAATTAGATGTTTCATACTTTAGTTTATGAAACGTTTCAATTTTTTTTGTTCAGATCAATTTACTTTTGCAACTTTTTTCACTTTTGTGCCTAAAAAAATTAATTGTATTCTTGAAATGTTGAAACTCGAAGTACTTCTAAATTATTTCTAATCTTTTAAAAGCAGTTTTCTCTTTGTTTTCCTACATCTCTGTTTCTTATCTTTCTTTTGTGATTGGAATAATTGTTCAAATCTTCAAAGCTTTGTGACTTTTTTAAATCAAATTCTCACTCTGGATTGAGAATCAAAATAAAATTGGTACCATTATTTCACTGGGAAACAGTTTAAAAGTTTCATTTACTCAGTAAAACTATCGCATGCAATTTTAATGTATTTTCATTTAAAATAAGCTTTTCAAGACATAATTCCCTCAATAAGTCTAAAAAATTTTGTTTTCTATTTGAGATTTATAGATTAACAAATACAAAATAATGCTCTAAATTTCTGTTAAAAATATTTTTTAATGTAAAATGATATACTTTAATTGAATTTTTATTAATTCAACTTATTTTCTAACTGTTATTTCATGTTGGGAATTGAAAGATTTTAAAACCTATACGCCGAATAGAAGACGAATATATTGCGAAAGATCTCGACAGAATGATTCTTTGAATAAATAGAGTGCAAGAACAAAATGTCGAAATGACCCAAAAACATGCCTGTCGAATTTATCAAATGAAAAGATCAAACATACGAAATAATAGACTTTCAAAAGAAAAGCAAAATTTCGAATTGATTTGTATTATTTTACGTTTATTAAACTCTGTTAATGTAAATCAATATATATGCAAAAATATATCATAAATATCTTCCAAATGAATAAACAAAATTGCAATATAAAAAATTTGAGGATAAAGAGATGAAAAGGTTTAGAAAATGTAACAAATTTTAAATTCTTCTAAAATTCTGTTTAAATTTTTGTAAATACCTAGCGAAAGCTTGGCGCTCTTAAAAAAAGTAGTGACTTATTACACTGCTACATTACAAATCATAAACACTACAAACTGACAAACTAAAAATTGCAAAATCATAAAAACATACGAAAAGAGCTTTTCGATTGTCTTTGAAAAATTTCTGCTTTTACAATTGTGATTAGAACCTAATTTAAATTATTAACATAATGAAATTTTAATTTTTAAAGCAATTTGAAAGAATATAGTCAATTTATAAAAAAAACAAACAAAATTATATCCTATCTATTTCTACAAAATTGGGGAATAAATAATGAAAAATTAAATATCGTGAAAAAATAATTAAGAATTTTTCCAGTAAAAGAATTTGATTTTTGGAAATGATTTGGTGATAATTTTTGATGAATTTGAATCTTGGATCATCCAAAGCAAAGGGGCTTCGAGATATTTTCTCTTGTTTGAAAAAGAAAAACTATATTTCTATTATTAAAAATTAAAATCATAAACAATATCGATGTAAGCCATCAAATCTCATTATTTGAAAATCACATTAAGAAAAAAAAACTAAAACTCTAGCAATTCAAAAAGTTTTTCAAAGTCTATATTCTTTTCAAGTTTCAGTTTTATTAAACCAATAACGCAAAAATTCCTGAAATTAGAATTTTATGTAATGCATAGTTTTGATATAATGCGAGCTAAACGAAAATCTTTTGTAAAGCATGTTTGTAATAAATTATATTTGCATAAACTCATCTAATACTCTAGCTTGCAATATTCAGCATTCTTTGTTGTGTTACTAATTTCGCAATAATATTGTAAGCAATGTTTAGTTTCCCACCCTAACATTAAAAAAAAGTTAAAATTCATCAGTTCAACGAATGATATTGTGAAATACGAGAAAATCAGTTTTACTTTGATTTAAAAATTGTTCGCTTTCTTGATTCAAACTTTTATTTTACAAAATAATTTTTCGAAAATTATAACACTTTTGAATTTAAAAATTATCAATCAATGAATATTGAGAAAATTGTTTCACTAAGAAAAAAGCACGTTTTAAGTGTTGATGTGAACATCAATCAAAATGAGAAAACACTGCTTTCAAAAATAATTTTTGAAAAATTATTTTGTAAAAATATCAAAGTAAAACTGAATTTCTCGTGTTTCACGATATCATTCGTTGAATTGATGCATTTTAACTTGTTTTCGTTTTTCTAATTTTAGTTGACATTGTTTACAATATTATTGCGAAATTAGTAACATAGCAAAGATGGTAACCGACTTTCTGTTAAAAAATTTTGCCATTTTATGTGAGGCAAGGGTTATGGGTTGCAACCTTGCGTCCCTATATTCTCATTTTATGTTGGTCGGTGTGTAATTTATCAATATACGAACGCTTTTTCAGAAAGAAAATATGCAAGGCAAATCGCCCTGTTTGCCGACGATGTCTATCACTTCAGTATAGTGTTGTGAGAGCCAAAAGACATTGCAGTGGCAGTCAAAAAATTATCTTTCCTCATTCTTAAATATATATCTTATGGTAAGCAACTTCTTATCTATCACTTTATTTCAGGATGATAATAAGTCATTTTAATAAGAAGAAATTAATTTTTTCTTAATTAAACATGTGAATTGATCTTTTTTGCTGTTAAAATAAATATTTTAAGTCTTTCAGAAAAAAAATCTTTGAAACTCGAATATTGCTTAAAATGTCTAATAGAAGAGAGTATAAATAGTGAAACAATGCAACTTCTAGTTCAGGAAATGAAAACCAAAGCTAAAATAAAGACACATTGTAATGTCTTAAAATTTTCACTTTTTTAGCGTTAATACATTTAAAATGGAGAGAAAAATTATTCAAAAGTTTTGGCGATCTACAAAACAAGTTAAATTAGATAAATTTTTATCATGTTTTGTAAAATTTTAAATAAGTCTTGATTACTGAATATTTAAAAATTATCTTACAATTCAAGTTATCGATTTGATCGAAAGATTTTATCGAAGATTTTACTTCTTAAGCAAGGCAAATGGCAACTGCAGATTTATTTTTGCTATCTTCTTTTGTACTCTTGAATCTAAATGCTCTATCAATTGAGTAATAATACTGTCACAAACATTACACTTTCTTCTATTAATCTTTTGACCGTAAAATCGTTTCTCTTCGTTTTTCTGCAAAACGTTCAAAACATTTCAACTTAAGCTAGCTTCAAAGCCATATATTTTGCTTGAATAGCAAATGTGGCCTATTTTTGCAGCACATTCGTTTTAATCCATTACGCTGCAGGGAGTGAAATGTTTAAACAATCTTAAAAAGCTCTTTTACCTTAATAAGATCAAGTATTTAATTTTTTATATCCGAGCTTGTGCGACAATTTTTTTCGAGAAAACATTTATATTCGTTCTGTCAAATAAATGATGGATGTTCGCAAAGAAAGCTTCCTCACTATAATTCTAATTCAAAAAGAAAGTGACCTTTCTGCAGGTCTAATTGCCTAAGACAAAAGTATTCATTAAGGTTTTTAATAAGAAACTTTTCATAGATAATCAATCATCGTTGCGATATAATTTCTAGTGTGAAATATAATTCTTCAATCTATTCTGACAGCCATTTTTTCGAGTGCTAGAGTTTCTTTTTTATCTAAGATGTGTAAGTAATGGAGATTTTCAAATTCATTGTGCGTTGTTGCACAAATGATTTGCTTGATTGAATTTTCACTATAAATCTTTTTATCTTAAAATGAATTTTATGAAGCCCTTTTCGGAAAAAATTTTCTCTCTGCGTGAAGCTTTGTGCACAAACTGAGAAATTTTATTTTTAGCAGAGTTTTACGTATTTTGCTGAATTTTCTAAAAATTAGCATATCTAATTTCTGGGATATTTTCGCATAGTCATATTAACAAGAAATTGTAAGAACTTTTTTTGCAAAAAAATAAAGCTGTTTGAATAAATCAAGAGAAGATAATCAAATCATCTGAAGCTGAGCTTCGAGCGATCAATCGCAACAATCTCTTCATACATATAAACATGAACCGATCTTTCAATTGACTAATCCTACTGTCACAAACATAACATTTTCAATTATAATTCAACCAGCCAGCCATAGAAATTGATTCCAATCTTTTTCTGGAAAAGTTCTAAACGTAAAGCTTAAGCTCATTTTAGACCACATATGAGCGCGCGACATTATTTTGCTGAGTCAAGTGTAACGATTACGTTTTTCACCTCTCCGAAACTTTTACCAAGCGGACATTCAGTACTAACGACTGAGGTATGTGGCTGGTCTGTACTCGAATCAATTGACCTCTAACGTAAAACAATGGCTTTATTTATAAATGAATAAGAATTTGCGCGACTATAAATAACGGAGTAGCATAACAAATGCATTACAATATAGACATACAATATCGTGCACACTGACACAGATACATTGACAAATTTTATCTCTTCTAGTTGTTATTTCTATCTCTGAATTACATTGAGCTGAATATGTGGGAAATTTCTGGTTAACAAATGCCAATGCAAAAGTCGAAATCATACAAATATTAAAAAATTTTCGATGTGTATTAATAAAAAAGCAAATTATTCAATAAATTTAAATTTATTTAGTTTCTATAATCAACTGTTTTTCATGCTTTTAACGAAAATCATATGAAAATTTAAAAAGTGAAAAACATATATTTACACTTGTTATGCAAGAATAACTTAATTGCCCTGTTGTTATAATAATAATAAAAATAATGAGCTTTGTTTGCAAAGTGCATATAAAAAGAATGTTTATTAGTCAAGGAATTACATTTAGCATTTAACATTCGTTAAACTCAGATAATTTATTGCAGGCATTACTGTCCTTATTTAAAAATGAATAAATTAAAAAAAGATTAAAAATTATTATGAACTAAAAATTACTCTAATTAACAAGTGAAACATTGTATTGGGTACATGTTCGTTTAATGCATTTAAAAAGATTGACAAAAATGATAAATTTCTTTTGTAACTTTAAGCATGATATAAAAGAGGATATTTTTATAAGAATTTAATCCTTTTTTAGTATATTTTAAATAAAATGTTAAGTTGTGGCTCAACAAATTCATAAAATAATCCTAATATTGATTGACGCTTTTTTATAAATTTATGAGGTGGATTAAAGAAAAGACCATGTAATCTCTCTTAATCTTTCTCAAAATTAAAACAATTTTTGTGTTTTCGAAAATAGTTCGAGTCATCAAATCATCATATCAATTCATAACATTTTAAAGTTGTTTTGAAACGATCGCGCTTTTGGTAGTGACAACATTAATGTGTCGTCTTTTCCATTCAAAACTTGAATTTTGAATATTGAAGATTAAAAAGATTCAATTTCTTATATAGTCAAGCCTCATTTTTATGAACTCCTCGTTGTAATGAACACAAAAAAGTGGTTCATATAAAGGAGGTTCTATTGTAAATGAATTTCATTGATTAAATTATTGCCACCGAGGCTTCAAATAAAATGAATAACATATTTCGTTTGTTTTAGATCGAATTTTACGTTTATTTGATGAAACATTTCCACGAGATGAAACTTTTAACCTTATTTTCTAAATTCAAATCGACTGTGGTTAAAAAGTTTTGAAGTTTTAATCAAAGCTGAAAATCATGATAAAAATACAAAGGCGAAGCATGTCTGCCTTAACAGAAATGTGTTTCTATAAGGCTAAAAGATTTTTTCTGGCTTTCAGACATAATGCAGTATCTAGTTTAAGAAATTCAGTTTTTTTTTTGTTGAAAATGAAAAGTTGTACACAAGATACTAAATTACCATATTAATGTCATATTTTAAAATAAATAATTGGAACTGACAGAATACATTTATTTAATAAAATATCGAGAATTATGTAAATTCAAAATATCGAAGATATATAAGAAACTTTGAAAAGCAAAAAGATACTCAAAGTCATTTTGTAAGAATAGAAATTGTTTATCACATAGGTTTATTGCTTTTTGTGTTAAAACATAATAAATATTTTTCATATAGTACGATATATTTATTAAATATTCCCTATCAATAATCGTTGAATCTTATTATGCTTCATGCAGACATTAAAATTGTTCTTTACAACAGCAAACGCTTCTCAATTAAATAAGAAGTCTTTAAGTTCATAAGCTTTCTTTCACCAAGTATATCGATTAAAGTAAACGTAAACGCATGATATACATTTGACTTAAGCGAAATGAAGCTTTACCATAAAGTTAAACATAAAAAGCTTTAAACGAGGAATTTTTGAAAATTTTTGGCATCCTTTATCTGTAGAAGCAAAGAAAAAACTAGGCGCTCGTTAAGCGCAAAACTTTTGGGAACATCAAGAATTGAAAACTCAACGAGATTAAATACATCAGTACAAGTGAATAGTTAATCATTTGTTTTGCTTCATTCATTAAATTTGAAATGCCTGATATAAAGAAAAAGAGCATTTTGAACAAGAGAAGTAAATTTGAGTCAAATTAAAGAAAATGACTCGTTTTTATGACTGTTGCGAGTTTCGATCGATAGAAAATTCTTGCGGGCGCTCGCTTTGTTCATCGATTCAAGCTATCATCTACTTGTCCACAGTTCCATAACAACAAGTAACACAAAAGAGTAACCAAGTGAAGAAAGCTTCAGTTTCATTTCAATTATCGAGGAAATAAAGGAAAAATCCTGTTTATTTTGCGGACTTCACTTACTTTCGCGTCAATTTACCAAATATTTCCGCACCTCGCTTATGAAATTTATGAGAATCACAGATTTAATGAAGCTTATTACTTTCTAGTGTACCTTTTTGGTTCGCTATTGTATTCATTATTGAAACGTTTTTTTTTGTAAACAATATTATTTAAACTAAGTGATTAATTATTAGGTTGATAAAAACGCTCCCTAAAACCCCAATTCTATAAGAAACAATCAAAATTGAATATGAAAACAAAAAATAAAATTTTAATCAACTTTAAATTTTCAAACGCAATGCAGTCAGCTATTTTAAATGATGAAAATTATGTTCATATCAGTTCTTTACGATGAGTTTATAAATCATTAAGAACATCTTGTGAATAAACAGTTTAGTGAAACAATTCATTAAAATGGTCAAAGTCAAATATAAAATACAAAGATTCAAAAGCGATTTGTTTAATTAATTCGAAAGCCGAAAAAGAATTCATATTATCAATAATTCAAGAAAATAAATTTTATATTGTTTTACAGATAATCCCACGAAAATGCCTTGGGCGAGAAGCAACACAATGATTGGACCAGTGGAAATGTCCATTGCTTTTATTGAATTAACTTCAAATCTATTGCCTTGATTTTTCTTTCTACAACTCTCAGATAATAAGCTTGAGCTGCTTTTAGCAAAATTTTTCGAACACTAAAAGAACGAGAATATGAGAGCGAGAGATTAAATAGTCGTTTGATGGATACTTTACGTTTTAAAAATTTGCAATGTTAAAAAAGCAAGTTAAAAACAAAAATGAAATATAACTTTATTTAAAATGAAACAACTGAAAATGCTTCGCTTAAGCATTCAACACAAACTTTACATTACTATGAGTTGGCGCTACTGCTACATGTCCCTCGATGTAACAAAAGCACTGAGCCTGAGCTTCACCTTTCTTTTATGACCAAGAAGGGAACTCGTTTCCCATTCATTACCTCGAGACTGTGTTGCTTTCTTCAATATTCTAAAATTAATTGGCAGTTGTTTAAAACTAAACGATTAGTTAAAAACTTTTATCGCGTGCTGCATTGCTGTGCCTAAAGCCTAAATCAATTATACATTTTCACCTCAATTTCGGAAAAAAGCTAAAGTTTCAGAATCAGTTGTAGTATTAGTTATTTCCGTTGTGGAGCCGTAAATATTTTTGCTTACAAGGAAACTGCTTTTTGTGTCAGTTTCTGATTTCAATGAAACTTTACATGCAGAAAGAACTTCATGCGTGTTTAAGAATCACCCCCATCTGGATGCGACATTTGCAAGTGAAGCAAGTTAGTATTCGCGTGCAAACTTTAACACTAAGACTATGGAGAAAATTTTTGTTTTTTCTACTGCGGGCCAAAATAGCCAATTTTTATCGTTTGTTTTATAAGAAAGAACTATTCAACTTCTCTCATTTGAAAGT
>NCKU01002683.1:0-18022 GCA_003675995.1 Dinothrombium tinctorium | reverse complement strand
TTATTTCTAAATTAAGCTTTCATTTCAAAAATAAGCATTTTAAGCAAAATAAATAATAGTAAAACTAACTTTTTTCGACGTTTTATTTAAGTGTCAATCATTTAATACATGTTTAAGCTTTTTAAATTACACAAGCAAAATAAGCGTTTTGGCTTCTCTAATCATAATATTTGCATAAATAGCAACAATGAATACAAAATTGAAATGTGTTGTTTATAAAAATAATTTTGTAAGTAAAATTTATATCAAAATAAAATCGTTGAGCATTTCGGCCTCTATTTGCAAGATAGTACTCAGCAAAGTTCTTCAGTCAGTTCATTAAAATTCTTGATTGGATAATGTTCTTTATATACTTTTAAATGAGCTTTTAGATCATTATATTGACTACGGAGATTGTCGGGCATTTCGTTATAAACATCTGTGAACATTTCAATCACATTTGGTTTTGGTTTCTTTTCAGCTGCGACAAAAGCTTGTAATACTTGACGTCGTGATTCTTCTTTCCATTCCTTTTCTTTCGCATCGTCCCACAAACCCTTTAGTTCCATATATTTGCGCAATCGCGAAATAGGATGATCTTGTTGATGCCAATAACGAACTTCATCGACACTTCTATAGGCACTGGAATCATCTGAGGTGGAATGATGTCCGATTCGATATGTCATCGCTTCTATGAGTACTGGTTTCGATTCCTCAATGCAATAATTTCTAGCTGCTGCTGTTACGTTATAAACAGCTAATGTGTCATTTCCATCGACGCGAATTGACGCAATACCGTAACCAGAACCTCGTCCTGCAATGCCATCACCTCGATATTGTTCATGAGTAGGAGTTGAAATTGCGTAGCCATTGTTGCGACTTTGAATGAAAAATCACTAATTAGATCAAATCAAAAGAACAACAGTACAGACCAGAAAAATATTATAGGACAATCTAAGGTTGCCGCGAAGTTCAAAGCTGCGTGTGCATCACCTTCAGAAGATGCACCTTCACCAAAATAACAAATAACAACTTTTCCGTTAGCTTGTCGCTTGAAATGATACGCAGCGCCAACAGCTTGCGGCATTTGAGTAGCCAGCGTGGATGAAATGGTAACAAAATGAAGATTCTTGTCACCGTAGTGAACTGGCATCTGGCGTCCTTTATCATTGCCATCAATATTACCATAACATTGATCCATGACTTGTTGCAAATTAAAACCGCGCCACATGATTACGCCTGAAAAGGTTAACAAAAATTAAGACAGAAGCGATGGACGACAATAGGAACCTCCTTCGCGATACTGTCCAAAAACTAGATCGTCATCGTTAAGAGCGGCCGCAGAGCCGAAATGAGTGCCTTCTTCGCCGAAGCTGGTCATGTAAAACGATATTCTTCCCTGCCGTTGAGACTCGTACAAAACACGATCCATCGTATTCAACAGTGTCATTCCTTTGTAAATTTTCGTGATTTTCGCTTCGCCCAAATTCGGATCCTGCGACTCGTCGATAATACTTCCGTCGCGATTCATCACTCTGTACACAGGTATTCCGTCGTAATCAGTGTTACGCGTGAACGCCAATTTCTGTGTCCACTCGCTTCTCGAACCCGGAAACTGCGGTCTGTCATTGTTGGTATTTACCTTTGCTTCGCTTGTCGACAATTTCGACGACGAGCACCGTGCGATTGATGGCCTCACGTAACGATCGTTCGCTAATAAACGAAAAGAACGCTGGAAAGAGAGAACACGAAACAAACAACTTTTAAACATCTTTTCGCAACAAACTAAAGTTTGGCGCTTACTTTGAAAACGCAAACGTCGCGTGAAAACTAAACTCGACTCAACGATTGAACACGAGACAATTGTTGCAATCGAAAGAAGTGCTTTTCGAGAGGAGAAAATGGAAAGAATTGAATTCTTGCCTCACACTCTATTTTTAAGCAAACGTGTGTATTTCGCTGGAATCGCATTCGCGTTCATTTTGATGGCTGCAATTCAATACGCTTTCGAATCGTTTTACATTTACGATAACGTTTTACCGCACTTTCACTTTATGTCCGATCGATTAGTGTTCACACTTAGACATCAATGCTTCGCACTGCTCATTGTTCTTCTCACTTTCATTTACTTGACAATGTTAAGATGTTTTCAAGCAAAGTTCAAACGGCAACAGATCGAAAGAGCGAACAAACTGTTCGTGAATTCAATCGAACAATTTGTGATCAATTCGTTTAATCAGCTTATATTATGCACTTATTTATCGGCAACAAATATGAAATGGATTACATTGGTTAATATTTACTTTCTCATCGGAAGAATCGCATTTTGGATTGGTTATATTGTTTCACCTTACTTTCGAACGTTTGGCTTCACCCTCAGCTTCTTCCCATCGCTGGTAATGAGTTTGGTCAACGCTTTCTTATTTATTAAAAACGGATCAAATTTCAGATTGGAGCCGCATATACAGCTTTCAGATGTAGATTCTTAAATGTGCATGTTTAATTTCAAATATTTTTGGTGATTTTTTTTTATTTACAAAGTTCATTAAATATTAGAAATTTAATGGAGTTTTTCTCGAAATTAACAGTTTTAGAAACGAATGTGAGTTAAATAAATAAATTCGTTGTTAAATAATGTTAACAGGTAATTTGATATTAACATCTTTGAAGTATCTGTGGTTTAAAGCGTTCTTCGCCGCAATTCGAACTGCTGGGTCGTAAGTTAAGAGTTTCTAGTGATAAGTCTATAAGTAAAGTTGTTCTCAAAATCATTTTAAAAAATACCGTCAATAAGTCGATTGCATCCGGATCCATTATAGGAATGCATTTAGAAAGCTCTTGCTTCGACCATTGTGGAAATGAACTTTTGTAGTCTGGATAATGACTGACACCGGGCCAAACTATTTCATCAGGCGTTCCTAAAGTTCTAAAGATACGAAAAAGTTGATCAATTTCCGAATCACCCGGAAAAAGAGCTCTTTTTGTTGTCATTTCGGCAAAGATACATCCAATGGACCAGATGTCAACTGCTGGACCGTAATAACGAGAACCGAGCAAAATTTCAGGTGCACGGTACCAAAGAGTGACAACTTCGTGCGTATAAGTTCTGATTGGAAGACTGATACTTCGGGCTAAACCGAAGTCGGCTAGTTTTATATTACCAGCTTTGTCAATGAGCAAATTTTGAGGTTTCAAATCTCTGTGAATAACACGATGCGCGTGACAATGAGCAATGCCTTGCAGCAATTGCAACATGTAGCTCTTGACGAGCGGCTTCGAGAGACCGGCCGCACTGTTGTCGAGAAGTTTTTTCAAATCTTGATCCAAATATTCGAAGACCAGGTACAAATCTTTAATGCAGTGAACAACATCGAGCAAACTATGGATACAGTTTTTAAAAGCTGTTTTTTGAAAGAGCAAACATCGCATAAAATACCGGACAACATTCGGATGATTGAGCTCTTTGAGCAGTGAGATCTCGCGAATGGCGGTGGACGGAACTCCTTCTGATTCTCTGCAAACAAGAAATGTGCACAAAAAAGTGAAAAAAGCGACGAATGTTAAATGAAATGAAAGGCTGAAATCGGATTCTCACGTATCAAGTCTAATTTTTTTGAGGGCGACCACATGACAAGTGATTCGATCGTACGCTTTGTACACCACACCGTATGAACCTTCGCCAATCTTCTCGATTTTGCGAAAATTGTCCTCAATTTTCGACGTTTTATCGGTTTTCGCTTTTAAAATGCGCGTTCGAAAATAAAACGCGAATTAGAAATCGTTCGTTGCGAAATTTTAAAGAGTGAATCGCCACAATTCGCGAACGCCGCTTACCTTCCATCGGTCGACTTCTCTCGCCTCTCGTGTCTTCCTCGTCGTCACTCGTTTGCCGATAGATTCATAAACGATTGCTGAAATAGCGTTCGAAAGAGAAAGACGAACGCTGCGCTTTCGATTAGAAATTCACTTTTCGTGGGAATTGCGAACGCGAGAAAGAAAATTTGTGCTTCGACCGTTTCCCGCCAAAAATATTCCCCTTTTTTATAAATTATGCGTTTTTAACGTTTAATCGCCTCTGGTTTTCGCCTTTCTCAATTTCCGTTTTTAATCACATTCATTATCTTAATTAGTTTTTTGGTCATTCGGTTGAAGCGTTAACGACGCGTCTCGCTCTCAGCTTTTGTCGCAACCGACGCATTCACCTTAGTGTCGCTAAAACTCTTTTTCCGTTTTGTTCATTAATTTTTTTTTAAACTTAACAAACACAAAAGAAAAACAATTTTAATTATAATTGCTTCGTTTAAATTTTAATTAACAATTTTTGAAAATAATTCTCATCGGTCGTCGAAACCAGGCATTGGAAATTTTGATGCGAACTCTACAACTTTTGCCCGCAGCGAGTGCAACGATTTTCTTGTTTCTTCGTCTTTCGCGATAAATGCTTTAAATTCTTTCACAGTTTTGCCTAAAGATAGCGAAAAACAAGTGAAATTTAATGGGTGATAAACCGATTCCCTTCTTACCTGACTTTGATTTCGCTTTTATCGTGATATCAACCGCTTCATCGATAAAAGCGACTACTTTTTCGAAATCTTTCTCTTTAAAGTCACGCGAAGTTAAAGCGGGTGCACCCAGTCGAATGCCACCAGGCACCAATGCTGACTTATCGCCAGGACACGTATTCTTGTTCGCGGTGATAGAGCACTCGTTCATTACCGCTTCTAATCGTGCACCATCGATTTTTTTAGGCCTCAGGTCGAGTAGCACCAAATGATTATCTGTTCCACCGCTTACTAATGTATATCCTTTAGCTAACAATGCATTAGCCATTGCTTTAGCATTTTTTAGAACTTGTTCACAATATTGTTTAAAATCGTCAGTCATCGCTTCTTTCAACGCAACTGCGACCGATGCGATCGCGTGGTTATGCGGTCCGCCTTGAAGGCTCGGAAATACGGCGAAATTAATTTTATTTTCGAATTCGTATAAAATATCTTTGCCGCTTTTGTCTTTGCCTTTCACACCTTTTCGATAGAAAATAAGTCCTGAACGGCCGCCCCTTAAAGTCTTGTGCGTTGTGGTCGTGACTATGTCTGAGTGCTCAAAAGGGGAAGAAATAAGACCGGCAGCGACCAAACCACTGATGTGTGCCATATCAGATAAAAGTATCGCCTTCACGTCGTCACAAATCTCGCGAAATCGTTTGTAATCAATTAGACGCGAATAGGCGGACGCACCCGCGATGATCAGCTTCGGTCGAAACAATTTCGCCAATTGATGTAAAAGATTGTAATCGATGAGACCGGTGTTCACATCTAGCTTATAGCCCATTGATTCAAAAAAGATGGATGTCGCCGAAATTCGCTTCTGATCGTTCATAAATCCATGTGTTAAACTGAATAAGGCGCGGCGAGAAATGAGTGGATGAATGAGAGACAAATTAAAGTAAAGATGAATACGTACTGTCCGCCATCGGGAAGATCGAGTCCCATCAGTCGGTCGTGCGGTTGCAAGAGAGCTGTGTACGCTGCAAAGTTGGCAGGCGAACCCGATAGCGGTTGGACATTCACTCCCCATTGTTCTTCGCTCAAACCAAATGCTTGCAACGCTCGCTTTTGACACAGTAATTCAATCTTGTCGACAACTTCAGTACCACCGTAGTATCGTTGATTAGGATACCCTTCTGAGTATTTGTTGTTTAAACATGAGCCCAACGCTTCCAAACACGCTCTCGAAGCGAAATTCTATCATTAACAACTCATAAAAGCATGGCAAAAAACGTGATAAAGAAGGTAACCTCGGAAGCAATCAATTCTAATCCACTCTTTTGTCGTCGCTTTTCGTCTTGTATCAGTTGCGATATCTCAGGATCAGTAGCGGCTAACGCTTCTTTACCTGTCCACTTGCACCTGAACCATACTCGCGAAGCGTTTCCCGCAATTAATTTCTGTAACAATTGTTCAGTTGTTTTATAAATAAGCATTCCTTTTTATTTCAAAAACGACAGCAAACCTTTAATCCAAAAGACACACGCGCCGAATTCATCGCTGCGAGAAGTTGCTGCCTGATGAATTGCGTTAACGGGGGTATTAGCTAATCAATCGACAAAAAATTGAACTTTGATTTTCTCGGAACAAGCCAAAGATTTCTATTCTTTTTTCAACACCTTAGAAACTGAGATAAAGAATAGCAAATAAGCGACAAACGCCAGATTCGAAAGTGAATATATTTTCTTTTAATTGAAAACAAATAATTCGTTTTAAAATTGTTTCTCTCGTTTTAACATTTGACTAGTCTAAAATTGAAAGCATTTCGATAATATCTTCTTTTAAAAAAGTTTTTTGTTTTGTTTATCACAGTCCGATCCGTGCGTAGGACTGAAATATCAGTTCATTTCAACTTCAAATTGTACACATCAAAATCCATCTCTTCGAGTGATGCACTCTCTTCGAATACACTTACATTCGATTTGATCTCATGCATTAACGAAAGGCTGACACGAGACGCGTATGGCTCGATTGCGTCGATTACATTCGAAGTGAACAATGAGCCTATTGTGAACTTTTGTTGCTTCGGACAACTAGTATCGCAACTGGTACCAAAACGATGTAAAAATAAAGAGAACTCATTGTAAGAAATTAAATTACTTCGTAAATTAAGTAAATGAATATCGCACGGAAGTGGCGATCGTAAGAAGCTAATTTCACCCTGAGTATTGTGCTTTAAGCTATACATTAAATTAACTGGATTCAATTGTTTCAATGATTCTAATTGCGCTTTCAAAGATGCTTTTTCATTTGCCGCTGGCTTCTCTTCGATGAGTATTATGAATGATTCTCTCGTAGGTTTATTGTCGGTGACACCCTGATTCACTCCGCGCTGATCATCTTGCATCAATCTTCTATCAAGAAACACATCAACAAAACCTGGATGACGACTAGTTGTGCCCAGCGGTTGTGCCGTTAAAATATTCATTCGTGTTTTATAGCTTTCAAAATACATCATCGTTGGCATTGGGTAGACGTTTCCTTGAAGCGCTATTTTATCGTAATATTTACGACGAACCATCTGTTTAAACAAGAAACAAAAGTTTTATTTTAGTTTTTCGTTGCTCACTAAAACCAAAAAGTTGATATTTAGTTAGATGTTTTACCTGTAATCCATTTAAATCAGTGAAGAATTCGTTGCTATTATTTATGTCTGTAAAAAATCTCATTATCAATTCTTGATTATCCATCGATCCTTTTTGTAAGTGAACAACATTGTCGATGTTAAATGTGTCTGTATCTTTGATGACAGTGACTTGATGATAAATACTGACAGGTTTCAAGATGCTAACTTCTATTTTGCTGAATAATGAACCAGTTGTGACTCTTATCTTTGGTTTACTGTAATTAACATCTTGAGCTTCGTCTGAATCTGGCAAAAATAAGTAAGCACCACTTTTCGGCGACTCTTTCGCTTTCCGCGTTCCGTAAGTCATAAATTGGATTCTAACATTATTCTTTTTTGCGAATAAACCTTTTTGATGCCTAATCACTTCCCTCAACATGCCATCAGCACCATTAAACACTAGCTTTAACGAGTTTGTGCTAATTACAATTTCACTCGGCGGCTTTTTGGCCTGCTCTCCGTAATTGTACAATACATGCGAACTATAATCATATTTGTTCTCAGCTTTTTCAGTTGTTTCGATGAAAAATTGAGTTAAACTCAATGGTTTCAAATGTGCAAAGAAGCATGCTTCTCTTATGTCATGAAGCTGCTGTTCGCCATTCCAAACGGCGTTTATTTGTACCTCTTCTATTAGTTTTCCTTTGCTGTTTCTTATTATCCAATAAGTTTTATTGCTTTGGATGTAAACGCAAATAAGCTCATTACGTGAAATAGCCAAAGAATTGTACACTATTAATGACCTGTTAAAAAATAACGATCATTATAATTAACCTTTTTAAGAAAAAAGTTCACAAACAAACCATTTACTGTTTTCATCCGTTAGTTTTATCACATTTTTCGAAGGCAGCGACTCAGAATTAAAGTAATTATCAATAAATTTAACAGGAAATGAATGTTTGGGAAAATGTAGCAAAGTTGATGTCAATTCTGAAATCACTTTTTGTGTATTTTTTATTGATTGGAGCATTCTGTGAACAAGTAAGAAACAACACAAGTGATGATAAAATCCAAATCATTTATACTAACCTTCCTGCATAATCTTTAACTACATGATCTTTCGCTGTGCCTGTTATAGCGTCGTGATGCTGAAATAATGCGAGATTTTGTCGAGCGTAAGTGAGTGGAATCGAAAGATTTTCCAGGAGAAGGGATTTGCCTCCGTTTACGATAGAGGCCAATGAATAAATGATTTCGGTTCCACGAAGATATGATTCAAGTACTCGGTCAAATCTTTTATAAAAAGGTCGCGAAGTATAATATCCACTCCAATAATGATCGTCGCGGTCAGCATAAGTAAAGAAATCACCAACTAAGGAAGCGAAATTTTTAGGCGGAATAGAGGATAGAAGAGAATTAAAGTAATCTGCCAATGTGCCAAACTTAATCTAAAAAATAAATAAAAAATTAGTTTGTTATGCTTTATGATAAGATGAAAATATTACTTCAACATTGTATTCTGGATGAGAATTTAAGTAATCAAATAATTTTTGATAATTTTTAAACTGCATATCCCATTCTG
The DNA here is from genome assembly GCA_003675995.1 of Dinothrombium tinctorium. NCBI lineage: Eukaryota > Metazoa > Arthropoda > Arachnida > Trombidiformes > Trombidiidae > Dinothrombium > Dinothrombium tinctorium. The sequence continues at coordinate 9,348 of NCKU01002683.1, read as the reverse complement.
CAAGTTTATCATAACGAAAATCATCACCTGTTAAGAGTAGCGATCATTTAGTACATTCAATAAATAAAGGACATACCTAATGGCACTAAAAGTGAATTGCTACGGAACAGCATTGATTTCTTCTTGTACTGATCGACTAATAATTGAGCTCTAAAATAAATATCTTTAGTGATTGTTTTACTAGATAAACTAGGACCTTTCTTTTAAGTTTTTATCTGTAATTACTTGAGGAGGTGCTTTCCATGGACAAGAAAGTCTATTAGGAGGAAGACGCTTAAAATCGAATTGGCAACAAACTTTTGGATCGGGACCACAAGTGTGTGGAATGTCGTAGGAAAAGAATGGCTCGATGTGACATATAATTTGCTTAGTGTCTTTTATTTCCCAAAATTGTTTCCAGTCAAACTCCAACAGCTGCCTTTGCGCTAAATATTTCTTTATGGAATAATGAACTCTTTGTACTACCATTGCGGTGAGACCCATACGTTTTAAAAGAAAAGCCATTGTTGAAGACATTCCGAATGGGTCTATTGACCAACCGTGGCGCGGTTTATAATCAAGGTTGTGTTTCAACCATTGATGACCCTCGACCATTTGAGAGATTATTGCGAAATAATGGGTGTTCGCTTCATCGTTCATCACCCAGCCACCGTTCACGAACTCTAACTGTCCATTATCAAGTAGCGTTTTAACCATTTCACGTTGATCTTCGCTTTTAAGTGTTTCCCACCAAAGAGCGAAATAACTGACTTCAGCCCAAATAAACGATGCTTTAGCATTTTCGCTCAATTTTTTAAGCATGTTATTAAGTATATGACGCGTTTGCGTTTGAAAGTACTGATCGAACGTTTTGATCCAACCAGGATCGTTGTGAGAATGCGGCACAACGAACACCTTTAATTTTTCGCTCGCAAACTTGCTCTCGTTAACGATCACATTCCAGCCTTGTTTCCAAACACCCCCATCAGGATTGTCGAACTTCAACTCATCGTAAATGTGCTCAACCGTTTCTTCGGAAAATGATGCTGCTATCTCTTTACCTGTGAAGCGAAAATAAGAAAGATCAGACAAATGTCACACACAAGCAAACAAATCCTTGACTTTGACCAAACTAAAAATATGACAAGAAAAGAAAAGAATCGAATCGAGGTCAGTAGGAAAAGAAAGATGATAATTACTGTTCGTTTTGCACATTTCTTCACCTGATGTTGGATCAAGAAACGCCGCTTTCGATCGCAACGATTGCGACACTTGATCTACTCTTCGCTTGACGGCGTTCAATATTTCGCGATTCTCTTTTAAACCCGTTTCGAGCGAATTCAAACGCGCCTCGATCTCGGTGTCGATCAATTTACCGTTCGATTCGAGAGAAAGCGATTCGTTCATTTCGCGAAATAGAATCAAGTAAATGGTGGTTAAAAGAAAGAGAGTGACGAACGTTAAATAAAGCCATTTCTTGCGGAAAACACGTTGCATTATCCGTACGAAAGCGCTTTTGTTTTGATTTAATCGACTTTTTTCTCGAAACAATCGATGCTCAATTGAATGGCGATGCAAGCGATGAGTTGAATAAATGTAAGCGATTTAAATTTTCGTTGACATCATCCTTGACTTTATTTGAAAGTGAAGAATCAATCGTTCGCGCATTACGATGTAATAGAGGTGAACACAGCATAAATTGCTATCGAACAACTGTGGTGACGAGTGAAATCTGGATAAGATTCGAACGGAAACACAGCGAAATGCTTGAAGCGGTCGAAAGCGATGGACATTTGATGCTGAAAGCGAGGAGCAAAGGTGATACTCTTGTCTCAAACGGTAGCTGAGATCGGTGGTGTTTTGCAGGAGTAAACGATCACCACTTTTCTCTTCACTGTGTGTGCGCGCAGTGAACACTCTCTCACTCACTTCACTCACACACGCTATTCATTCACTTCTTCTGCTCTAATCGCATCTACGATGTGTCGTCATTCGTTTCGCACTTCGATCGCGACTTCGTGCTTCTTGTTTTCTAATCAAAAGCAGCCCACTTTTCTCTTCATCACAATTCAGTATTCGTTTTGATTGTTCGCTTCTTTTCTCTTCTTTCCTTTTGAATATAAGTCACGCAATCGACGAACAATAACTTTCCTCTCTTTTCGCGCATCGATCGGTAAAACTTCACTTTCAAACTTTTTGCACCTTTTTTCTTAATCAATTATCAGTTTCACTTTTCGAAACTTGAACACAGCGTGCACTCAAACGCGTGTTTACTGTTATTTGAGTTTCTCTCTTCTCGCACTCCTCTCTCGAATTGAGGTCAAAAAGAAGTTCCGTTTGTTTTTCTCTTTTCTCTCTTTACGATTTTTATTTTCAACAAAAAGCACTTCAAAACGGTGAATTCAGCTTATCCCTTTGTGTAAAGCTGGTTTTTGGAAAAATTTGAATTTAAAACGCGGCCGTTTTCACAAAAACTTTACTGAGTCCGATTCGTGCTCTCTAATTGCTTGCGTGCGTTCAAAATGCGATGTGCGCGATTGATGCATTTTGCAGCTGAAATTCTCTATAAATACCTTTGTTAACTTCACTTTCTTGCACTTTTCTCGATTCTGGCTCAGAATAGGAAATGCTCATCTTTTATTTTTCATTTCAATGTTGACAAAAAGTGACACCCTTTTTTTAATTTTCGTTGCAATGAGCCCGCAGGAGACCGAAACGGAGGCCAAAACTGTTTTTATTTCCTAGAAATTTAACATAAACTTCCTTTTACACTCACTTATTCAAGTAATCTATTCGCTTTTTGCTTGTGTTAAGAGTTTTTTTCTTTATTGCCGCTAATTTCTGGCTTTAAGTTCTCTAATTACATTCATTTTAAAAATTTGCGTTAGAAAAAACAAATGATTATAGAAATTTTGAAGAAACAATTTTTTATACGAATGTTTAGAAATTCTAAAAAAAACCTCCATGAAAATTAATTATACGAGTTTTGCTTGCATGTTTCAATTTTGTTTTTATTTCCCTTTATTTTCAATGCGATTACCATAAAAATTGCACCGTTATACCATTTAAAACGATTCTAGTGATCGCAAGAAAACTTAGCAACCGCGTTAAAATTTCATAAACATTTTCGTATCTATTTGAATGCTGTTTGTACCGCTTCAAGTTAATCTTGCAACTTGAATTTTTTATTCACCCTATTTTAAATCTTTCTCTTAAAGCAATATAAAACTAACTTTTGTCAGTGAAGTATCTTTAAAAAACAAATTTGATGCCAAGATTTAAAGTTGAACGTGTTTTGTTCCGTTTTAGATGTTTTATGTAAATTTCTTCTTTAATGATAATCTTGAATGCGTAATATTCAATGTAATAAAAATAAAAGTAACATTGGCTTTAAGTTATTAAAGAATTCTATTTGAATAATTTTATTTCAAAAGCGCGTTTCACGCGCGATAATACATTTTGAAATGAATGCATTCAATTGTGCAAAAATAATTGCTGTAAAAGCAAACACGCACCATTGGTTCTCATTATTTTATCTTCAAAGTAAATAAATTTTATTCACATTGATTCGTCTATTACATTTAATTTTTTATTTTTCGGCTCTTTTATCACTTTAATATCAATATTTACGTAATTTAAATGTGAAAATGTGAACTTACAAGTTAGTAAGAAAGAATTTCGCTTTACTTTTCACTTGTTTTTCTCTTCTTTTTCTTAATTTACTAATTTTTTTCAAACTGAAATCTCAACGAACGTGTACTTTATGCGATTTTTTTAAAAGAAAAATTATATTTTAAAATTAGATTTCTATTTAAAACTTACCATTCTGGCTTTATTAAGTTTAGAATAAAGTTATCTGAATTTAATTTTTGTAACTCTTTTAGAACACAAAAAGTGGCATAAAATCATTTATCTTTTTGATTTCTAGCACGAGTTGTAAATTTAAATTTTAATGACATTCCAATAGCGAAAATTGGCAAAAGCGACAAAAGAGGTTTTCGAAAAAGAAAATTATTTACAAATTTCGGATAAAAACTGTCTTTAAAAAAATTTACTTGCAAAAATGCGCAAATGTTGAATTTGGTTTACATTTTAGTTTTCTCTTCTTAACTAACGTTAAGAATTTATACTTTTGTTCAGTTTCAATTCAGAAAACATTATCATCTCTTGATTTTGTATTCAGCTCTTGTTTTGAGATAATAATCTAGAAGACCCTGAGGTCATTAAGCAAAACTTTTTTCAATTTTATTTCCTCATCTTATCTTTTTAAAGTTTTCCTTGTTGTGCTGTTACAAAATAAAGCACATCATAAAGCTCTTAATTGAATTTTGTGAAATGAAATAAATAAAAAATTATTTTTAAATATTAAAAATATCTTTATGTACATACTGATTTCAGTCGATAAAGAATAAAGATGACTGAGATATTCTTAAATGTGTTTAAATTTAATTTATGCTAATCAAATGCCACGAGTTTATCTTAATCAAAAGCTGAGTTCATGGGCAAATCATTTAAAACAAAACTTTGATACTTTGTTTTTGATTTTAGGTTTTCAAAACATTACGTTTCTAATTAAAGAAAGTTTAAATAACTTTCTTATTAGACAAAGTCAAGTGTGAAAAAAATGTTTCAAATAGTTTAAGTGAAAACCGTGTTTGTTTAATTCATGACGATAGATTCTCATTTACCAGAGAATTACGCTAAAAATGTTTTGAAAAGACATGAAAAGTAAAATTTTGTGTCTATATTTTCATTTCAATATATTTGATAAAAATTAAATATTCGCTAATTTAGATACTCTTTCTAGCCTATAAAAGCTCAAGATAAATATTTGAGAATAAGTAAACAAAAACCATCTTTTCGTATTTACAGTAATGATGCTTATACAAACTCTGATAGTGTTTTAAGACCTAAGATTGAAATTAATTATTTTATCAGATTTGTTGGTTTTTTTCCTTCATAAAGTAAAACTTTATAAACGGAAATTAACTGGCTTTTTAACAAAAATAATGTACAAGAAAATTATTTTAAAATTAAATCTTGCATTCATTAACAACTTTTAATTGAACAAAGATTCTCAAACATAAAAACTATAAATTAGATTTTTAATGTCAAGCTGAAATCGACATAAATGCTGACATAGAAGCATATTTTCAATTATGTTTATGACTCAAAATTTTCTACACAAATCTTGGTAATGTCCACTCATAGCCACTTTAATATGCTATCTTTTCAATTTAAAACTTGAATTTTCAATGGATAAGATAACATATTAATATGGCCACGAGTTTACTCGAAAATTTTGGTTTAATAAGCTTGTTAAGATGATCATATAATTAAAGTAGAATGAACTCTTTCGTTCAGACTTAAACTACACAAGCATTAAAAATAAATGTTTCGAAATATTTTAAAATTGTATATTGCATTAGATTTCAAAAATGAAACAGTTAAAGTCTTTTGGGTTTTCATTTATGGCGATGAACTTTCAATTCACAGAGCATAAAATCAAAACTGATCATAAAAGAATGCATCCGCATCAAATTACAGGGCGTAAAAACTGTTAAAAAATGTTTTATTCGAAATGTTTGATCGAAAAGCCATTTTAAAAATATATTTCAAACTTAAACAAACTGCCATTTGTTAGTATTTTAAATAAACTTTATGATAGTCAATATTTGTCAAAAAAAGTATTGAAAGCGTAACAAAACTAGGGTCAAGCATAAAAGTCATTCAAAAAAAAAGCCAAACAAATTTTGAAACACAACAAACTTGTTTAATATTAAACTTTATTGAAATAAAACATATTGAATGAAAAAAAAAAGATGAGAATAAATGAATAGTTGCAGTGAAAGAAGAGTGTCACTTTAAGTGCGGAAAAATGCTTTAAAATGCGGGCGAAAGTCGAAGCGGAAAACGGAAAACTTTTGAAAACGAAAAAAAATGAAAAAGTGTGTACGCGAAGAAAACTAGAAGGCGCTGCGAACGCGACGACACAAGAGGAGAGAACACTTCCGCGCAAAAGGCGCGTTTCCGGCATTCGTTTTCGTCGCTATTTTTTCCGACTCAATTTCCGTCGTTCACCGCTAACCGTGTGTGCGATTGGCACCGGTGTCGGACATCGCTACGAACGCCGCGTTCGCTTCGAGCGCTCAAACGTAAGTGAATCTAGCGTTGAGTTCTGTTTTTCTGTTTGCGTTGTATTCGCTGTCTTCCCTTTTCGAAATGGCGTCATTTCCATTTCCACTCTGTTTGAAACTCACTCACTTACATTCGTTCTTTTCCGTATCCATTTGCGTTATTCTAATGCACACACTTTTCGCTTCGATTTCACGCGCGCCCATTAATGACGCATTTTTTCGTTTTTTCTTTAGTCTCACAATCGAATGGATGTTTGTCGAACGGTAGCTGAAACCGTGAAAATAATGAAAGTGAGCACACCATTGAGGTATCCGCACACAAACACTTTTTTCTGCATTTTACATGTTAAAAACGATAATTTTACAGTCTACATTCGGGACATTATACAATTACCGGTAATCAATTGGCCACAGGTCAGCATATTGTGCAAGTGTCGTCTAACACCGGCGGTCAAAATGTAAATTTGGTTGATTTGGGAAAGAAATTATTGGACGCGTGCAAAAATGGTGAAACTGAAGAAGTGCGAAATTTAATGCAAAGCGGTGCACCATTTACCACCGATTGGTTAGGCACCTCACCACTTCACTTTGCCGCACAGTACGGCCACTCCGAAACAGCTGAGCTGCTACTTAGAGCGGGTGTCAGTCGCGATACGCGTACCAAAGTAGATCGGACACCTCTGCACGCCGCTGCTCAGGAAGGGCATTTGGTTATCGTTAATCTCTTGCTTATGCATGGTGCCGATGTGGACGCCAAAGATATCTTGAAAATGACGCCTTTGCATTGGGCTGTCGAAAGAGGACATACCGATGTTGTCGAATGTTTGTTATCGAATGGTGCTGATGTTAATATTATGAGTAAATTTGATAAGACACCAGTCGATATTGCGTACGACACTGGAAGATTGGATCTCGTACCCTTACTTCAGGTAATTTTAATTTGCATAATTAATTAACTTCACTTGATATGCTATTTAGAAATATGCAAATATTTCGCGGCCAAAACCGGAAATAAAGCAAACTACAACAACCAACTCAAAAGTTCGACCGACAGTATTACCAAATAAAGCAAATAGAACCACAAAAATCACTAAAAGTCCGATTCAGACGCCAAGTCAACAGAACAATGTTACCAAACAAATATTCGTTCCTTCGAGTTTGACAAATACGCAAAAGACGATTAATTTGGACAATTTTAAGAAACTTTTAAACTCTTCCACTACAGCTAATAATGATTCGAACACTGTTTTGGCAAGATTAGCAGCATTAGCAGAATCTTCCTCTACTTCATCAAATACCTCAAACACTGCTGCAATAGCGACAGAAGCTCTGCAATGGCTAGAATCGCATGGTCTCGGAACTAGTTCCTCGGGTCCAGAAGATACACTTTTTCACTCTGCATTAGAGACAGGGCAAACTGTTTCATTAACAGAAGCAGGAAAACTAGCCTTAAATTGGGTGAAAGAGCAAAATCAATCGACGACAACATCTCATTCGAGTACTAATAAGAACTCGAAAGTTATAACAATTGTTGCTGATAGTACTCAACTTCCTCAAATCATAAACAGTACTCAAGCTACACCAATTGTGTTGGTCAGTAGTAGTTCGAATATACAAGATTCGAGTGATGGGAATGCGAAAAATAGCAAGCAAATTAAAGTTACACGACCGATCACAATTTCATCGACTTCTAAAACTGTTCAAAATCAAATCAAACCGAAAGATTCGCAAGAAAGTTTAATCGAGAAGTTAGTAAAAGAATTAGAATCTGTTAAAAAACAACTAGACGACTGCCAACAGCAACTACGCGAAAAAGATAAGGAGATCGAACGTTACAGACAACAAGTAGATAATGCAAAGATTAAACACGAGTGATTTCACATATTCATATTTGCGTATTATTTTTTGGTGATGGCTCTCGTTTTTATACATTTATAAATGTCACATATTGTAAATTATAAATTTTCATTTCGCATTTTATCTTGTGTATATTGTAAAAACAGAAGCCTCTCATTTTTGCATTTGTTGAAATAAAATTCAATTCAATCATGCGTTTACATTTTAATTTTTCGATTGATTAATATCTAAAACTTAATTCGTTGGAAACAATGTTTTATTTTTAATTAATGTATTTTAATTAATTCAATCGATTGACTTTAAAAGAATTAAAGATTTTCTCCAATTCAAACTGCTAACAACTGATATTTGGCTTTTGATTTGGATGTTATTAGCTGCAAATAAACAGAAAATGGTGAAGAAGTTAAAAACATTATTTGATCTTGAAATTATTTTCTACTAGGAGCTTTTGAGCTAACATCGTTGAAGATGAAAACTGTCTTCATAACTATGGCGATTAGGTGGGTTATCAATTTGAAACTCAATTTTATTCGCTTTCCTTGCAATGCATTTTGAACTTTTTTCATGTCAGAGAGTTCCCACCAAAATGGGAAATGTTTTACTCTGGAAAAAAGCTCTTATTTCAAAGTCATTGAATACGATTCCGCTTTGACCTAGAATTCATATCCATTTTTATCATCAACGCCCTAAATTTTGTCTATAATCACATTTACAGGGGCACTCATCGAAATTAATTTCGACATTTGTCCTACAAAATTATTTGCATGACACAAATAATTTCCTAATTTAGTTTTTGTCCGAAATAAGAATATCGATACTTGTTTTGGTCAAAGTTTCATTGATTCTTTCTTGCTTTGTGTTAAAAGTTTCGTTTGTCCACTAAATGGACGCATTTGGATTCGAATTTATAATACAGCTCAGCTTAATTTTATGTACTATTACAATAGAAAAAAAAATTATTTGGAGTAATTATTATTTGTTTGTTTCTAAATTATTATCTTAAAACAAGAACTGAATACAAAATCAAGCTATGATAATGTTCTCTGAATTGAAACTGAACAAAAGTCTTTAGTGAAAAACTCGAACATAATATTTAGAAATAACAGAATCGCCAACTTTATTGTTCGATTCACTTCTCTAAACTCCAGTATGACATCAAGAAGCAGATTGAATTGTCTGCGCCGGTTCGCGACTTATAGTCTTTTCCATTCGATGCATTCCATTTAATCGATGGTATCGCATTAGCTTGATCATAGCACTTAACGATAATTCTTTGTGTTTCGAAAACATCTAATTTTCCATTTTCTTGTGTTGTTTTAATTGTCGGCGGAACTGAATTAAAACGAAAAGTTATGAAAAATTAAGGTAATCAATA
>NCKU01002682.1:0-18023 GCA_003675995.1 Dinothrombium tinctorium | reverse complement strand
AAAAAAACATTTATTCAAGCTCTTCTAATTAAATACAAGGCGTGGTATTTGATTTTGTTTTTCTTTCTTATTTTTTAAAATGCAAAGTAGCTTTGTAAAGTAATTGAAAACTTGAACATTTATTTATGCGTGTAATGTGTGTGCGTGTGCGTGTGTGTGTGTGTGTAGTAAAAGCTTGGTAGTACGAGTTTAATGTTATTGAATATGTAAGTGAAGGAGAGAACATTCTTGGAAGTTAAAATATTAACGTATTTGATTTCAAAGCAAATAAAAATTTTGCGAAAATTAGCTTTTTTTTCTCTCATGAAAATAATGTTTTCAAATTTTATTGTTCTTGCTGTTGTTGTAATACATAAAATAAAATATTTATAAAAATTTCTTCGCTTTTTTTTGCGCTAAGAAGATTAACAAAAAGGGAGAGAGAGAGAAAAGAAAAGAAAAAAACTTCGCTAGAAGATTTAATGCTTATTATCGTGGTGTCTGCAGAAAATGAAATCAATTCGGCTTAAATTATCTCGCCAAACTATCGAATTATTCTCGATTTTATTTATACATACATCAAGTTTGTTATTTCAGAAGTGAAAAAAAAATTGATAAAAACTTTTGAATAATTCATCTTCGCTCCGCGCTAAAGAAGGCCAAAATCATTTATATTTAAAATATTCATTTAGACTCTCAATTTTCTCGGTACACAAATTTATTTTTATACATTCGATTTGCACAAGTAACAAATTTTCGCACAAAGTTGTGCGCGTAGATTTTCTCGTTCGGCTTGTTTAAAAAAAAACTCTTTTTTTACCATAGACGAAAACTAGAATTGAACGAATCAGTAAATTGAATTTCGAAAAGCAAAGCTAAAAAAAGGATTCAAATACGCGATTCAATTACACAAGTTGAGTCGTAAATACGCTCTGGCGTATTCTTCTTTCTAATGGCTTTATAACACCTGCTACAGGAAATATGTTCACGTTATCAAATGGCAAATGTGTAGTGAAAATATGCTAAACATTACTGTCTAGAAAGTTTTTCTCCCTCGTTTCATTTACTTTCGCAACGCCCCGCACACTAAGCGATCGCAGAACAGTGCATGGGATGAGGTGAACAGACGATAGTTCTAAAAAAAAGTTTGCGACATTGAAAAAAAACGAGCTAAAAGTCGGTGTAAGTGCGTACGTGTAAGTGCGGAGAATGTCATTGGGATTGATGATGGAAGTCGTTTTGGGCTCTCGATTTCGCAACGAGAAAAAACCGCAAACTTGTGCATAAATTTATCGATTTTGTAGCGAAACAAATCGGCATCGGTGATGAAAACGGTGCACATTTACGAGCTTGAGTGATGCGAGCAGAAAAGCGCGAAAGCGAGTCGGCTAGAGCAGGCAGCGTAAGGATTAAGAGCGAGAGATGAGGCGAGCAGCGAAAGAGCGAAAGTATTGAGGTAAGAAAGACGCAACTAAACGCTGGTCCTTGAAATGCATAGAACCTGGACTTCGAAGAAGAGCGCGCACACAAAATTATATAGCGAATGCCACGCCAGGACACCGCAAGCTGGTGATCAGGAGGCTGCTCTTGGTAACAATTGTTGCTAAGCTCGCTGCCAGGTTCTGAATCTATGTATGTGTGTGTGTGTGTGTGTCGACAGTTTAGTGCAATGCGAAGTTATTCAGAGGAATATTGATGTAACAAAGATTTAACCTTGACATTGAATCCTACTTGTGCTCAGTTTCTCTTCTCCTGCTCTGTGTACGACGCTTGTCTAGTGTTCGCCGCTGTTCGCACTGCTCAGCTCTACACACACACACACCATACACACACACTTTTACCCATCTCTAGGCATCCCTCTCACTGTCCGCTCTCTCTTCTCACTCACTTTCTCTCTGTAACGTCGTTGTGTAAGTGTTTTTCTCGCGAAAATTACGCTTTACTTTCACAAAACGCAACAGTTTCTCACTTTTTTTCTCTCGCTCTCGATTTATAAAGTGCGCGTTACGCTCTCAATTCTCTCTCTCAAGCTTTCATCATTTTATTCTTTACAGGACATATCCTCGTCGCTTGCAATAAAACGCGTTTTCTGTTTAATCGCACTTCAAACGAAAAATAATTATTCAAAAACTGATTTGAAAACATAAGAAAAATCGTAAAAGACTTTTTGAGAAAAAAAACCGCAGCATCAAACTCTCATTCTTCTTCCTGCTCTTCACCGCTTCGGTCGACGAAACGCAAAAAAGGCAAATACGAAGTGAAAAAAAGCGATGTTTGCACAAATTGATTGTTGGCGAAAATCGGTGGCGTTTCAATTACTATAATCAATGAAGAAAATGAACGAAACCAATGCAGCAGCCTACGGTAAGTGTTCGCCATTCGTTTTCTTTTCGGAATTGAAAAATATTTTCCGCATTTTTATGAGTCGCTCTTATGAAAAAAAATTATGTCAAACAAAAATATATTAAAAACTAAATCCGAAACAAATTTTTTTTTGCAAGCGCGAATACAGAGATGCGGAAAACGCACTACAAACACACAATCCGCGTTTCGATGTCGTGTCAACTTTTTTTTCGCTCGCATTTTCTAATATCGCAGCTCAAATTTTTTTATTTGCATTTAATTTTCGCGAACAACTTATGAATTCAAGCGCGCAGAGAAATAAAATAAATAATGTGACTTGATCTTTAAGAAAAAATATTTTTTATTTTCATTTCTTCATCGTCGCAAGTGTGTTATACTCGTTTTTTGTTTTATCATTTTTGAAATAATTTTTTTTTTAAAAAAGTTTTCGGTACATAAATCTAACTTGATTAGTTAAACAAGAAAAGTTAAAAACTAAATTACTACTTTTCACCTTCTTTACTTTTTTTTTATATAATTAACTTATTTTAATTTAAACCTACAATTCATTAGTCGTGTTTAATTTAACAATTTTTAAGAAAAATTTTTGCTACTTTTTAAGCCGCGATTATAATGAAATAAAAATTAGCGAGCGAGTGAGTGAAGTGAGAAGAAAAACAAAAAACACTCATACACACAATGAATTAAATTCATTTGTTTCAAATTAACAAAAGAATTAAATAGAATAAAAATTAAAATAAACAAGTTAAATTTTTAATTCGCAATTAACCATTGTCAATGATCACGAAAAACTCGAGTACAGCGAACGCGGAAGTTTACGAATGGATAATATACAAAACGTCGATTATTAAATTTTATTTTATCGTCGTCATTTGTGTTTTTTTTCTACTTAACGAAAATTGAAATTTCTTAAATATCGTACAGTTTAGTAAATTAAACCAACATTAATCAAGCTAAATCTTCTTCTTATCTTTTTTTCTTCAATATTTTCCTTCATTACTCAACTTGTCATACGCAACACATAAATTTATATTAAGAATTTATTTATTTGCTATCCAGCTTAAAAATGAATTAATGTTGAAATAATTATTTGTAAGTATGCGGTTAACGACTAATCGCAACAAAAAAAAAAAAAATTTTGATTTATGAATTCAACGCGTAAATATAGTAAAAGGTTAAATTTGTAATATCATCGTATTGTTAAAAATAGATAAGGAAAAACAGTTTCACTTTGTGAAAAACAAAAATTGAAAAATTAAATTGAGGTAAAACCGCAAAATAACGTATCACTTTAAAAATATTCAATAGAAAAAGTCAGAAAATTGGTTGAGCCGTAAGGCAAGATTTTGTAAATTTTCTTAGAACTGAGCTTTTCAATTCACAATCTGCCTCATCGCTGTCACTTTTTACGCTAGCAAAAAAATCGAAATTTAAAATTAATTATAAGCATTTAATTTTTGAATCGTTTATGGAGAAAAAATGCCGTACAAATACTCTACTCATTTATAATATTAACAACACAAAATTTGCGAAGGCGCATTCGCACGATGCTCGAAAAGTATCATCAATTTTACAAATAAAATGGCACGAAAGATAAATTACGAAAATTTTTCTTCTTCTTCTTCTTCTTCTTCTTATTCAAAAAAGTGTGGGCTTAAGAAAATCGTTTCTTCTTCTTTGTGGCTTACTTATTCTTGAGATAAGCTTAATAAGTTTATTGCAGTGAAATAAATTTTTTTTTTCTTTTTCTTTTCTGTTAAGATCTCGTTTCGAGCTGATCACATATTGAGATTTTCGTTCGGTTTAGATGTTGAAATTAAATTTTTACGACCAAATTTGATAAAAACAAAATTTTAAAACAAAAAAAAAATTAAAGCGAAAATTTTCAACGCAAAATTGTTAAAACAAAATATGAAGAAAATTAAGAAAGAGCGAGAAAAAAAAAATAAAAATAAAAATTTAGGACTTAATCTTGAATCAGTTAAGCCCATTGCCATGTTTGTGAAAGGTTTCTCGCTGCCTTAATTGTTCTAAACTGAGGAATCAATGTAAAACCTCTTTTATTAAATTACTCAATTTTACAATTTAAGTATCGTTTATCAGCGATTTCCATTCATTGCTGTCCAGAAAGAAAGCAGAAAAAAAAATTTACACCACTGATTGACCTAATTCCGTGTTCTACTTTTTTATTTCTTTTTTAAATTTATCCCCCTGTTTATTTTATTTGCGTACATAATAATATTTCGCTCACCTCTCATTCTCTAGTTGGTTCGCTCTCTCACTCACTCGCTCGCTCGCTCGCTCACTCGTTTGAAGCATTTGGTACAAGGATGTTTGAGCGTTGAACCTTCTTATATCACTTTAGCTATTTCGATACGAATGTGTCGTAACGATAATACGCCGCGGTTTGTTTGCTTTCTCTCTTTCTCTCTCTCTCTCTCTTTCTATCTTGTCAATTGAAAAATTTTTCGCGTATTCATCATTTACTCTTGACTCAAAATCATTTATAATTAAAAATAATTAATCGCATTAAAAATAATCGGCCATTATTCACTCGTGTGGGTTTTATTTAATGTTGTTTAATAGCTTTTTCTAGTTAGCTAGAGAGAGAGAGAGAGAGAGAGAGAGAGAAAATGATAGAAATTTGCTCGCTTCAAAATAGTAATTTGTAAATTTAAGCAAAAAAAAATTAAATAGTTCAAGTATAAAAATTATTTGAATTAAACAAGATTATTTCCCACATAGTTTAGCGTCTTGCTTTTTTAAATTACAAAAATTTTTTTCATTTACATTATATTTCGTTCAATAGCAACCACATCCCACACGTGAAATGAATTGAAAACATAAAATTTATTTTTTTTTATGTTTCAGGAAGAAATTTGATATTCAAAATAGATTTGAAAAAAAAAATTTTTTGAAGATAAAATTTTATCAAATTCGCAGCTTAATTCGAAGCTTGTGTTTACTACTCTTGACACGAAAAAAGTTCTTAAAAAAAGATTTCGCAGCGTTTTGATTTATTTAACTTTTTTTGTCCATAATAGTACGCAAATAAATAAAAAAAATTTAACTGCAAATAGCGCGCAAACATTTAATGTGTTTATGAAATTTATTTTCGAAGTTCCAAATATTGTCGCAAAATTTTGAAAAAAAAATCAAAATTCAAATTATGTTAAATTACTAAAAGATCTAAAGACAGACGAGGCGTAAGCGACTAGAACATTTTAAATTATGCGCCGATCGCGAGGTCATTGCACCAAAAGCAAAAGCATTTAAGCCATAGGAGCCAAAAAAAAGTTTTTCCACTAGACTAACCGCTTGCGAGACGGTTTAGCTTTTGTGCGGCGCTTGTTCGCGCCTTCAGACGCTTTCTATGAAAAAAAATCGAACCACCAAAGGTAAGTCGCGTCGCGAAGAAGCTATAACATTGTCTGGAAAAAAACTAGACAACCGCGGCAGGCTAGACATAGACGTGTCTCGCGCGCTCAATGGCAAAATCACGTTTTCCAAGAAATAACCGCGCGCGCGTACCATCCGATTTCGCTTTTACTGCGCCCACTGAACAAAGAGAATTGAATGTGACAAAAGCAAAAGCGAGCGAAAAAAAACAAAAATCGAATTTACTCGTCATGTAATTACTCGATGTGAGCGATGTGCGCGCCGAATTTGCCGCCGCATTTTCATTTTTCTTCTTAATAACGAAAATTTAATCTTTCGCTCGCTGTAGCGGCGAAAGATTCACAAGCGATTAGTTTATTCATTCACTCGAAGATGGCGCTGCGTACTCGATCAGTGATAAACTTCACGTCGCTAGCGTTCAATCGCCGGCCGATGGCAGCAGCGAACGGCGCGAAACCGTTAAAAAACTTTTCTACCAGAAGAAAATGTTTGTCAACTTTTTTTGTGCGTGTGTGTGTGTGTTGCGATTCAAAAGTAAAAGAAGAAGAAAAAATTCACAAAAGTTTACTTTAGTTTAAAAACACAGTGTAAACGACCTTTGAGAATTTCTTCTTCTTCTTCTTCTTCTTCTTTTCTTCACCCGCTTTTCGCTTCTACGAGCGTTCCGAACGCACACACGAGACTAGACGTGTGTGTGTGTGTGTGTGTGTGTGTGTGTGTGCTTCAAAACTTTTTCGCGAAAATACTTTCGGCAAATCGATTAAACGCTTTAATTGTTTTCGCATACACATACACACACATAGAGGTAGAGAAGCAAAGAAAAAGTAATTAAACTAATTTTCTATGTTAACATTTGTCAAAATTATCGACGATAAACTTCGCTAAATATGTGCACAAGTGCCAATGTCCGTGAGTTCGCTTCTCTTCACTTTTTTTTCTTTTTGCTTCACAATTTTTGTCCGCTTAGAAATGTTTGTGTGTGTGTGTTTGCGTGAACCGGTAAACGGACGTTGGCATTTGAACTTTTTTTTTATTTATTATGATTATGATTATTTCGCTTTAACTATCGACTTTCTCTACGCGGCGCAATGAACGCTGATGTCGAGTATCGCGAAGCGCACAAAACTAGACAAAGGAAACCATTGCACTTGAATTTTTTTTTGAATACACGTACACACGAACGCTATTTATAGTGTTACTAGTTTCATTGCTATCTCTGTGCGTTTTTTTCTCGGAATTCGCTGTTTATTGCTCTTTTTCTGTACAATTATTTCAGTCGATACAAATGCTTTTTTTGCGCTCGATTCACTGGAATCGATGTTGAAACTTTTTTTGTCTTTTTCTACGGCTGAAATTTTTCGCTTTTTGTTCTCGATTTGCACGCGATGCGATCAAATCGGTCAGTGTGAATGGGCATATGTACTACAACTAGAGTAGAAAAGCAAAACAGAAAATGTTTCGCGTCTAGTTGATATTATTTGTCGGCGACGAATAGAAAATATTTAGCAAGCAAAATCGAAAATAAAATTAGCGCGAGAAGTGAAAACGCTGTTGGTTCAGATCGATCTCTCACGGCCAGAATTCGCTCGCTTTCCTCTTATTTTTGCTTCTAATTACTTATCTCACTGCTCCGTTTCTTCTACACACACACACATACACACACACTCTTCTCGTTCATTGCTCACAAATACAACAACACAACACAACAGAACACACTATTCATGAGCTTCTCTAACTTCAAAACACGATCGCCGCCGCGGTGAAGCACCCGAAAATACATTTTCGGCAGTCGAGAAGGGTTCAAGGATCTGAGCGTTTTTTAAAAAAATAAAAATGAACACGAAGAAGTGAGTAGAAGAAGAAGAAGAAGGAGAAGAAGAAATGTTCAATGTCCTTGTCCTTGAACCTAGTGAAGAGTTCGATAGGCACATTCACGCATTCATGGTCAGGGTTATGAAACCGAAGTGCAGTGTGCAGGCAGTCGGCAGTTTAGCTCTTTTTTAACAAAAATCATAATAAGAATGAGGAGCGAGCGAGAAAGAGAGGAGAGAAGAGAAAGAGCGCGATGATGAACACGAGTGATGTGCACAGCTGTATATAAAAACATTGCGTCGCTTCTGCTCTAACTGCATTGTGAGAAAAAAATTGTGCTGCCTGCGTTATGTACGCGTTATATACGCTTCGAGCTCGGCGAGGATGTGTTCAAAATCTCTCTCACTCGCTCTTAAACGCGAATAAATCTTTTCATTTAAATCTTCTTTATTCTGCACGTTTCCTTTTTGAAGGGCCATCAATCCATTGCTCATTGCGCGTTTATTTGCGCTGCTCCGGTTAAGGAAGCAGAGGGAGAACCGTTTGCCCCGCTTTTCGGCTCACTCGCTCTCCCGTTTCCCAAACTTTTCTCAGCTTTCTTCTTCTTCACTTCGTCGCAAGCGACGACGAAGAAGGTAGAAGAAGTGGAAGAATAAGAAAAGCCTTACGTAAGCCTCGAAACCCCCTGATCTCGAAAAAGAAAAGGATGCATACGCGATCTCAGCCTTGACATTGAATAACGGGAAGGTAGCGAAAGTCGCTTTATTGCTGGCGACCGACATATGGCCACCGTTTTTAGCTCGCCACACACATACACATGCAGAAAACACGAACACACACACACACACACTTTACTTTTGCATCGAAATTTATGTTAGTTTTGCATTTCACGAGTTTCGTGCAAAAATCTTTTGTGAACCGGGAACCGTTTCTTCTCTTCTGCTGCTGCTTTTCGGTGCTACAGCGGCTGCCATTTACTTACCTATGCTGCTATTTAAAATTTTTATTGTTATAATACTCAATATAATATTCGAGTAAAACATTTTTACTCGTTTGCCTTTAAAAAACCTTCTTTTTTTCATAAACCAGCTGAATCGAGTGGAAGTTCTCAGGCTTCTTTTTCATTCGCTCGAGAAGCGGCGAAAAATAATCTAAACTAAAGTTGTACAATAAAATATGAGTACGAATATAAAATAATCGTAAAACTCAAAAAATTTGCCGAAAAAAAAGATGAAGCGCTTAAATTTTAATCATAATCGCAGCTTTAAAAAATTTTTACTGCGTCTAGAGCGCAAATTTTTATTCAAAATATTTTTTTATTTTTATTCTTCAATTTTTATCCAACCGTGAACTTTGCGCGAGAAATTTCGCGCGAAAAAAAAGCAAAGTAACGACGAGCAAAACGAAAACAAGAGGGCCAAGAATTTATAAATATGCCCGAAGTGATCATTTGTCTCTCTTCTTGCGTTGAAAAAATTTTTTCATTTTTGGCTTTTGTTAACAAATAGGAGACGAGCGTTTTATTTCGCGCCGATACACACGCCACAATATGTTTTAGTTAAGTTAAGTTTAGCGTCGCTTTGTATGCGCTTATTTGATAAATAAGTGCCATTTCAGGGCAATGTGCCATTTTAAATAGAATTCGCTGATACGCAGAATGTAAGAGGAAAAATTTTCGATGAAGAAATTATCTACCTGTGAAGGTTTTTTTTCTCTCTAAAATAAAATAAAAACAACAAAGCGCAATTATTGAAATTATAGTTTGAAGTTTGAAATTATATTGAATTCATTTACAAGCTCAAAACGTTAATCGCGTTCTTGAAATTGAATAAAATGGCAATCGAAATCAATTTTAAATATTCATATCAGCCATTCGTTTGAAAATGTGAAATGTGAATGTACAAGCTCACAAGTATTTTATTTATTACAAAGCTTTTTTCTCTCTCTCTCTCTCTCTCTCTCTTATCGCAATTAAATATACATTTTAAAGTATCAAAGTGTGCGCTTCTAGTCAATGACAGTTGCTTATTTACACACAATTTTTATTTATTAAGTAAATAAAATAAGAGAAATAAAAAAAAAATTGCATAAGGGCTAAAAGCGACTGCTACCCCACATATTTCCTCGAACAACAAATAATCGATTGCATATGTCAAGTGTAAATGTACTAACCGAAAAAAAAAATAATATTCACGCCGATTAGGTGAATTATCAAACCGACGAGATGGTATTTTTTCGAGTTGGTCGAGTGAAACAAATAAGCATATCGGATAAAGTGATATGTGTGCGAGTGAGAGAGGAACAACCGATACAATTTAGTGTGGGGATATAAAATTTAATTTTTTTATTTTTCTCGCTAGTCAAATTGTAATTATTTAGAGGAAAAAAAAATAATAATAAAATTAGATCAAAAATGCTTTCGAGTTAGTTTGATTAAAAAACTTGTTTACTTTGTTTCTAAATATAAAATTTGATCTAATAACGAAATTATGTTAAAAATTACCTACAAGCTCATATAAAAACTATGCGCGGGGTATGTTGCAAAAACAATTTAATTATTTTATATTACGAGCGCCTAATTAATTGAAGTCTAGAAATTGAAGCGATGTTTGAAAAGCATAAAGCAATATAAAACAAAATGAAATTAATTGAAAATAATAATTTTTTTTCTCTCTCTCTCTAGAAGAAAAGAAATTGATAAAAATATTTCACTGTTGTCAAGCGTACTGAAAGTAAAGCGATATGTTTAAATGAATATTTACTTTTCTACCTCACTTTTACGTCTATTGAACGACAAACACACTGAGCAGAAAGAAAGAAAAATTGTAGAAAAAAAATTTTCAAAATAATTTGCGACGAGAAAATTATTTCGCTCGCTATGACTATAATCAAAGTTTGATTAGAACTCGTGTTCTGCATATTTTCTATAGCAAATATAATATAAACAAGCGAATTTCGATGAAATACTTTGCAAGTTTTTTAAGTTTTAAGCGCTTTTGGCGGCGTAAAAACTTTTTTTTTTGAAAGTTTGTTGTTTACGAAATAACAAAGTTTCATGTTGTTGTGTTAATAAACTTTAATTTCATTCTTCTTCTTCTTCTTCTTCGCTTCGCAATGTGTTACCCGAAAATGCAGCAGCGACAAAACTCAGTCAGGTTAAAGACCCCGACCGTAAACCCGTACATACACACTGCATAACATTTTTATCATTCGTTTACGATTACATTTTCAATTCGATTTAGCGTTAAACGAGCGTTGTTGTTGTCGTGAAAAAAAGTGAATTCAATTTTAGTAAAATCAATAAATTTGAAAAAGAAGCGCTTATTTCTTATTTTGCTTCTTGATCTAGCTTATCGAGCACTTCATCTTCTCTGTTTTTTTCTCTGTGCTCATCTTTGAGCTTCTTTTTTTTCGCGAAACTCTTTGAAAGCAACAATTTGAAAAATGAGAGAGAGAAAAGCAAGAAAATGAAACGAACAAAAGAGGCAATGTAATCTCGATCAATTTAAGCGAAAGCTTCTGCTTCTGCTTCTGCTTCTTCTTCTTCTGCTTCTTCTTCTTCTTGCCAGCCATCAAACGCGACGATTATTAGCGGCGACGAGCCGATCGAAACGAGCGTCGTAGGAGTGCAAATTGACGATGAAATTTGAATGAGAAACGAATTAGCGACGATCGCGTTTAATTAGAGTGCGCGCAGAGTCGAAGCGAAAGAAAGGAAAAGAAGGCGAATTAGCTGGAGAAGGGGCGAGTTCAAGGGCAAGTGTTAATGACCCATGAGTGAAAAATTGAAAAGTCGAAATTCTCGATAGAATGCAGTTATTCCTGTCCAATTTCTCTCTTGTGTGCCATTGACTCTTTTTCTTTCTGTTCGCTCTTCTTCTGTTTGCTGCCAATGCGTAACCATATAATCATTATGAAAAACAGCCACAAGTACACGAACAACAAGTAGAAGAAGCGAGAACTCGACTCGCTCAGGCCACTGACCTTTTGGTTCAATGGGTAACGAAGATGAAGTTTGTCGTCCGGAAATATCTTCTTCTTAATACGCCGCTTCGCTTGTTTTGCTGCAAAACTCTCTCTCTCTCTCTCTCTCTTCAATTGCGCGCTCTTGTACGCGTACGCTCGCCGCGTCAAATATATGCTTCGCGAGTGCGGTCTGTTTGTATTCAGTGTTGCTAACCTTTTCAAGTGAAGTTCAGCAGCCGTTCCTTGACTCTCGGCAGGATCTCTTCTTCGTTTGTGCCGCGTTTTCCAGCGCGCATACCATTCCACGCTCGGGACACAGGCCGCTCGCTTCCTCTCGCTTTGCTGCGCTTCCATTCCATCCACCTCGCGCCATCATCATCTTCTTCTTCTTCTTCATTTTCCCAAAATCTAAGTGTCTCATTGTGTGTGCTCACTCGTGTTTTCTTACGCTTCATTTGTTCTGCTCCTCTGCTTTCTCCTTCTCTTTTCGCCAATTCAAAGCCAATTGCAGCAGAAGCAGCAGCCGAGTTTTGAATGGAAAGCATTGTGAGCGCATTGCATTTAATTTGTCAATATTAAAAACGATTTTTTTTCGAATGTTTTTTGCCCACACAATGCGACTTCTTCATTCCTCTCCGATTCCATGTTTCGCGATCGATTTCTGCACAGCTAGTTAGACGATTGTACGGCTCATTTGAATGTTATTCATTCGAGCTGCTTGTTTAGAGATCAAACTGTTTTACTAGCTAAAAAGTGTCTATTTCAATGTCTATATGAGCGAATTGGAAACCAATGCAGATTGGTTTTCGCTGGATGTCGTACAAATATATTTGCAAATTCTTATTGCTATCAGTCAAAAACGCACATGCCACACAAAAACAATTCGCATCACTCGCAAACACGCTTCAAATGCACTCGTCAAATCGTTCACACCACACACACACATGATCATCAGCTAAGCAAGCAAGCAAGCAGCCGACTTGTGCGATAGGCAATTTTTTTTTCTCAATTAGCAAATTTATTTTGTGTTTCGGACCATCTCTGGTTACCCACAAACACAATATTTGCATTTTGTATAGCGGAGCCAATGAAACTTTTCTCTTTGGCCCCGTTTTGTGTGGAAAAAACAAACAAATTCTTTGTTGTCGCTCGATTTTGCTTTACTCTCATCAGCTACATTGTGTGCATCTTCTAGAATCTTCCTTTCTTCTTCTTCTTCTTCTTCTTCGTCTTCGTCTGTTTTTCATTTCTCTCGCGCATAAAAGGGTTTATTCACATTTCGCCCAAGTTCATTGACCGGCAGCCACCCGAATGCGCTCGGTAGCGAGTGCGGTTTGAAATTTATTTGCCACATTGAGACTACTTTCGCAACAACACAAACGACTAGAGAAATAAGAGGAAACAGAAGAAGAAGATGATGATGATGATGACGCATTGAAGTTGCAGAAACAATTTGAAATCACAACAACAACAACAAAGAAGAGCAAACATGAAAGAAACGCAATGAGCAGCGAAAGAGAGCGAGAGAGAATGAGGCTGTTGTTCCATCTGGCTCTTTTCTGCCATTGGGTCTCTAAAGCTGCGGAACTGTACTTAATTTGGGATTCTTGAACCAGGAAGCATTTAAGAGTTGCTCTTTTTTTTTCTGTGCTATTGCTCGCTCGCTGCCGCAACAGCAACAAGCAACTCTTAAACTATTGCTGCTGCTGCTGATGATGATGATGATGATGCTGCTGCTGTTGACACGCTTCACTGCTTTCTGGTGTGGCTTTCGCAGAAAAAAAGAAGCAGCAAAAAAACTGTTTTCAAATCGTCTTCGCTTTAAAAGTTGAAGAAGTGAAAGTTAACCTCGAAAACAAACATTTTTCAAGTTTAAATCGCAAAATCGAAGCGCTTGAAACTTCAACACAACAACACACACGCATTTCGCTCTGCTGCTTTATGCCTTTCTTTCGATTCTATTTTTAATTTGATTCGATAAAATAAAATTAATTTTGAGTTAGTTGAGAACGCATATCAATGTTATACGAATGTCTGCGTGTAATTTTCAAAATTTCAATAGCAAATATTAAATTAATTTTTTCTTATAATTATCAATCACATTTAACTTCGAGGGTTCTGTTTTCGCAATTCGTTTGTGCGTTGTTGACAATTTGCATTTTGCCTGTTTGCAACTCTATACTGTTTAAAGAACGATTTATGGGCAGAAAAAAGCGAAAGCCAAGTGTGTGAGAGAAAGCGGAGAGTGAGAGGGCGAGAGGAAAAAATAAAGACAGGGGCTATTGTAAAAGAGTTATTGCATGTCCTGCATTCACACGGAAAAGAGTGAAGGAAAACCAGGGTCAGTGTGAGAGAGAGAGAGAGAAAAAAAGCGACAATGTCCGAAAAACCAAACCAAAAGGGTGCGTATATATTGCAGCTGTTGTTATTATGGTCCGAAAGCGAAAAAACGGCTGCTGTTTAGCGAGAAGAAGCGAAAATAAAAAAAAAACGGGCCAAAAAAGTGAAATTGTAAACATCTATTCGGCAAAAAAAGGATTGCCGACATCGGAGAGTAGAGATTAGCGATAATCCACAGGCGATACGCGCGTTTGTTTTATTGTGATGTTAAAAGAAGAAGAACGCGAAGTTTGTTTTTAAAGTGCGCTAGACAAGCGAAAATCCATTCGAATTTTTACTTTCCTCTGTTTAGATTTTTTTTTTAAAGTTGTTATTTTCACTTTTTAACCCTAATAAAAATTCCACCTGAAAACGCACTCGTTTATTGTTGTTATTTTCATTTTCGCTTAAAAATTTGATTGTGATTGAGCGTTCGTATCGAGTGCTTTTTTTTGAAAATCGGTTCAAAATTAATGAGAGGAGAGGAGAGGAGAGGAGAGGAGAGGAGAGGTGAGACGAGAAAAAAATTTAATTTTGTTTGTAAGGAAGTATAACAAATTTGTAGCACAGTTTTTTTCTCAAACTTTAAAAAAAAGTTTGCGTACGCATACAAAAACTTTTTTTCGCTGTTCAAGAAAGTCTCTCTCTCTCTCTCTCTCTGTCTTGTTCATTTGAGTTCAATGAACTTAAGCAAACTTTTCTTCTCTTCTCAATTCTCTAAACCATTCGCTGTGTTCTAAATGCATTTTTTTGCTTCCTTGCAAGTCAATCATTAAGACATAAAAAAAACATCGAAGCTGTTTGTGAGTTTGTGGTGTGTGTGTGTGTGTGTGTGGTGTGTGTGAAAGAAAATTGAATGAATGAGAAGAAAGCATTTCAATACGCGTTGAAAGTAGGTGAATCGGCAATCAGTTAAAAAAAAACAAGAGCAGATTAACTTGTGAACAGTTTTTAAAAAGTATTTTAAGGAAGAAAACAGTGAGAAAAGATCGAGATCGAAGCATTACAAAGCGCATTTTCCGTTTCATTTAATCCGATCGCTAGTTTTGTTTTTTTTCTATCGCTTTTGCCATCTTCTCTTCTTTTTCAACATCAACGCAGATTTGAGTGACTGAGCGAGAATAAGTGAAAATATAAATTCAAGATAAAGAGAAACAAAAAAATATGATCGTAGCGTGAACTCGCGAGTAAAAGAGAATTGACCTCTAAATTTTGGCGCAATAATCTGAGAAGATGAAGAATGAAAAAGAATGAAACTCGTTCGGTTTGTTTAGCCAAACAAACGGACACCAATAACATAAAAAAAAAGTTATTCACGAAATTTTTTTGCTTAACCGCCGCAATGAAAAGTAAAGCGAATTTTTTTTTATGCATGCGAACTGATTGAAAACAGAGAGCAAAGCAGCAGCAGCAGCAGCAGCAGCGGCCGCAACAACAACCAAAAAATGTTCATTTCCTGAATCGAACCAAACCGAACCAAGCCTTTGCCCGTTGCCTAAAAACGTTGCTCAATCATCATTATCATCATCACCATATCGAGTTTGTGTTTTTTTATATTCGCATATCTCTTTTTGATTCGCGCCCAGAAAACGAGTCTAGCCGCTGTCCCTAAAGGGTCATTATACAACAACAACAACAACAACAACGGCAACATTGTATTATGTTATAGGTTTTTGAAAAGCAAGTTCACAGCACTTAATTCGCCCGTTTTTCAGTTGTTGCTCATCGCACATAAGCGCACCAAATACGCGTATCCATAAATTTTGATAAATGTGTATGCGCGAATGTGTGTGTGTGTGTAGCACCAAATCGTTTAGCTGTTGTTGTTGATGATTAAAAAACGTGTCCAAATAGCCTAGCCGCATTTTTTCCCACTAACAGTTTTGACATTCCAAACGCAATTTAGGTCATCAGGAAGCTTTTGCTTCTTGAGCGAAACGTGCTTCGGTTTACTACAGTGCAAGAACTTTTTTGAAAGAACTTTCGAGCTTTTTCTATTTACTTGTTATGAAATAAGAACTGCTTCCAATTTTGCAAGCATTTGTCTCATTCCGCTCATGTTTTTCGCTCGCTATTTATCGCTGTTATTATTTATTATTTATCACCATTTAAGCGATCAGCCGTTACACTTAACTCACTTTGATCCAATGGCCCAATATTAAGCGAGCAGAACTTATTTTACTCTCGAATAGTTTGTTTTTTCGGAACGAAACAAACACGAAAAATTTGTTGTTCGCAACTCTCTGCTCTCGAGTAGACAGCAATCGAGTTAAGCGATTGCAAACATTTATCTCCGCATCGTCAATCGCTCGCTCTTATTCGAGTGATGAGCATCGGTCGCTTCGCATTAATTAAAGCAGATGCTCCTCCATGCAACATTTGCTATTTGTTTTTGTCCATGTCCACAAACACACAAACTCTTTCACAGTGTAGCGTTTGTTCGCCTGTGTGTCCACAAAAATATTTTCGCCTGTTTACGAGATGCGAGTTTCACTCGCTCTTCGCACTCCTCTTCCTCAATCACCTGTCAGTCTGCGCGGACAACTGTCTAATCGTAGCTTTTTGCTACTGTACTCCGCGGTCGATGTACGCGCGTAGTCGAATAGGAAGCGAAAAAGTTTTTCTTCTTTTCTTTCGCGCTTTCTGTTTAGCACTCGCTGCTATTGAACCGAAAGCGAACGTAAGCTCATCAATAAGCACTTTTACCGTTTTTTGACAATTTCCTTTCGTTCGCGAAGAAAAACGCTCACCAATTTTGACACACGGGTGCTAGACGCTTTAACTGTGTGTTGTGTGCTGTTGTGTGCGTAGCTGTATTAAAAGTACACGAGCTGAAGAGGGAAGCGACGACAACACGTATCGCTTCCGTATGTCGACTGCTGCACACAATTCACGAGAGTGAGAGAGAGAAAGAGAGAGAGAGAGAGAGAGAGAGAGAGTAAGCTAGCAAGTGAGAAGTTTTAAGCTTTTCCTCTTTATGCTAGCAGATCGTTTGTCCAATTGTCTCCATACTTTCCCTTTTTCAAATTCCAAACGTGCGTACGAAGCGTAGCAAGCGCGCGCGCGTCCAGCACGTGCAGAATAAGGAAGGCAGCTGCCGCCGTTGTGCTTCCTTGTACACACACAAATACGTATACGCAGCTTTCACTGCCTGCAAAGCTGAAAATTGAATAAAAATGCACAAAAAAGGAACCGTTTTTTACTTTATTCGGCGAAAATATTCTGAATGCCGTATTTATAACAAAATCATTGTCCGCGCGTAGAATGGAAGCAAAAAGAGCGAATTTTCCGCAATCTTTCTGTTTGTCCGCAAAGCCCAAAAAAACTATAAATCGTATGAATGAATAACGGTGCACACGCTCGTGCTTTTTTCCGACTGACCATAAGGGAAGTTTGTTACAATTGACCACAAAATCGATAAATGGCCGCACGAGGAAATAAAAATACATAACGAGTAATTGGCAAAGCCAAAATACAACATTTGGCGGCCGTCGGTTTGCTTTCACGCTCGAGACAACATACGCGCGTCTATAGATTTATGGAGAATATAGAAAGTGAAAAAAAATAAGCGAGAGGAAAGGCGAAAAACAGAGAAACGGACATTTGTGACCAATCCTTTTTTTCTCTGTTGTTATTCTCTTGCGAAGAAGTAAATAATATTTTTACGAGAGTGAGAGCGAGAAGAAAAGCTGGCCGGCACCTAAAAGCGCTTTTCTCTCGCCAACCGCTTGCTTCCTTTTTTAATCTGTCCACTAAAACTCTATATGTCCGCTGTCTGGTTAAGCATTATGTAACCGAGCAATTCATAAATGGCAGCTGTTAAGTAGCCGTCAATTGCTTTCTTAGCGACGATAACAAGCTCATTCTCTCGCTTCACTCACTCGACTAGCTATCGCCGTCAAAAAAAAAGAAGTCAAAATGAATGGAAAAAATAACGTGCAAAATGTGTTTTCAATGTTTTTTCACTTCACTATCTATTGTCAAGAGCGAGTAAAAGAAAGCTTTTTACACATACACAAAGCAAGAAATATGGAGAAATGCAAATAAATACATTCGGTGGAAAAAAAAGTTGAGTAAATTGTTAAGTAAAGAAAGGCGTATTCAGTGAAAATGTTTTTTTCCAC
>NCKU01002681.1:169-18026 GCA_003675995.1 Dinothrombium tinctorium | reverse complement strand
ATTCTGTTTAAAATGTTTAATTATATTAAGAATTTTAATGAATTTTGAATTTTTGATCACCTATTTTGTCACATATTTCGCAGATTATCACCTATTTTATCACCTATTTTGCTAATTTTTTATCACCTAAAAATCACCTATTTTAAGGTAAAAAATCACCTATTTGACCAGCCCTAGTGATCATGAATCTAGTGACTCGAGCTGAGAGCGGAGCGAACAGAGGACGCGGCAATCGAGCGGAGAAAGCAATGAAGGCGAGTGTTGCGTGTAGCAGAGTGAAGCGATCGTTTTTGAAATCGAAACTGCAGTTTGCGAAAAATGAATGGATTTTCATAGAATCAAAAGTATGATTTCGCGATCGCTCATCGCTCTGTGTGCCATCACTTTGTTTGTCGGTAGCTTTATCTCTCTTATTTTGCAAATCGTTAATATCGATGAGTCAAACACTGAATTTGAAGCGAATGCAACGAGAGTGGTTTCTGCGACGCACGATGCAGTTCGCATCGATCACAGCGATCGGCATCTCATGTGGTTTCTTCAGGTTTATCGCTTTTTTTGTTCGCCTTCTCTTTTCTCTACTTTCACCTATCTTTCGTATGCACAGTGTGCATTTCGATTTGTTTCGCTATTCTAATTCCCACCATTCTTTTTGTCTAATTTTGATCATGGAAACAGTTTTCAATAATTTTCTGTAGCATTCATTTCCGATACGTTCGAATTTATGGTTTATTTTTCATTTCACTGCGAAAACTCTTTTCTGTTTCGATTTAAAAAATTTCAAAAGCAAAGCTAAATTCAGGAAAAAGAGAAAGACGTCAAACGCACGCAAAAAAATCGATTTTGTTTCGATTCGATCACAAATTCGACAAGAAAACAAAATATTTTTTATCAAAGCGATCTCAAAATATTGAATATATTATGTCATAAGAACAATTCCCATCCATTTAAACTTCTATTCAAGTTTCTAACATCTTTAATTTTTGTTTCGCTTTCAGATTTCCGACATTCATTTAAGCAAATTCTTCGATCCGCAACGTAAACCAGACTTTTACCGATTTTGCACCGAAGTGGTCGATGCAATCAAGCCTACCGTCGTACTTGCCACCGGTGATCTTACTGATTCACGCACCAAAGATCCTTTAGGTTCAAACCAACACGAAGAAGAATGGATTTGGTATTCAGAAGTTCTGAATAAATCTGGAGTAACGAATAAAACATTATGGCTTGACATCAGAGGAAATCACGATAGTTTCAATGTTTTTTCCTGGGAAAGTGATAACAATTATTACAGAAAGTACTCCCAAAGCGGTGCAAAACATCGACAACACTTTATGCATGAGTTAAAACATGACACAGAAACTTATACGTTTATTGGTGTTGACGCTTGTCTTGATCCATCACAAAAAAGACCATTTAATTTTATCGGACGGTTAAAAGAAAACGATATAAGCACGTTGCAAAAATTATCGAAAGAGGCAATTGATAAAGGAACTAATTTCACTTTTTGGTTCGGCCATTACCCCACCTCCTCTATAGCAATGCCAAAATTTGGCTTGAGACATATATTAAAGTAGGTGTCAGGTGACTTTTTATTAACTCCAAGTACTTTTATGAATGGCTAGCACATATCGTAATTAATCTGTATTTATAATGGCGTTTTATCTTTTATCATTTAAAGCGGCCCATACTTCTGTGGTCACTATCACACTATTCTGGGTTTAGTTAATCAGATGTATGCTACACATGGTAATGGTGCATTGGAGTTGGAAGTTGGTGATTGGAAAGACAATCGGTTATACAGAATAGCAGCTATCGATCACGGATTATTTTCTTTTAATGACGTCCAATTTAATAAATGGCCCGTAATTTTAATTACAAACCCTAAAGCAGCTCTATTTTCTATGCCTGGAATAGAACCCTTGCATAGGATAAAAACGTCAACTCATATTAGGGTATTGGTCTTTTCCATCCATCCCATTAGTTCAGTACTCGTCAAAATTGATGATTCAAGCTGGAAAGAGATGTGGTTAAGTTCGAATTCTCTCTATGTGCTGGAATGGGATCCTAAAGAATACGATTCTGGCCTTCACACAATCACGGTTAAAGCAACTGTATGTATTGAACAAGTAAAGCGCTTTTGATTTTGATTTTTTTTGTGTGTTTGTTTTAAATAGGACATTGAGCATAATGAACAGTTTATGAAGCAAAAATTTTCATTTGATGGTAGTAAACCGGAATTTACTTTTGGTGGGAAATTCACTTTAAGATTTAATGCTCTATCTTTTGTGAGTAAAATTTTTTGCCCTTTTTTTATCTTTTTAGTATTTAAATTAATTCCCGAAGTATAACTCAGAACTAAACGCACTCTTTTTCAGTTCAAAAGCATTTTTTTCTCGATCGTATTCATCAATATTTTTCCTCTGTTTATTCTACGTATTATTCATTCTTACGAAAAAGGTAAAGTTTCCTTCTTGATAAATTTATCTGCAAAGTTAATTTTTTCCATTACAAACTTTATTAGATTTTATTTTGATCAAAATAATTTTTTTTTTCAGGAAATGCATTAAAATTAAAAGCACGTTACAGTTTCGCATATAGATTCATCTTTAAATTTTATTTGTTGTCATCGATCAATAGATTCTTCATTGCTTTAATTGGCATTCCTCTTTATGCTTGCTTCGGTAAGCTTTCTTATGTTTTATGCGATTTAAAAGCAAGAAGTATTTATATATTTCAAGGACCATGGTTTGTTGGTGATCTAATCGATAACCATTTTGGCGTTTGTTTTGTTTGGGGTATGATTATAAACGGACATTATTCACCAGTTGGCTTCACTTATGTGTTTGGAGCTGGTTTTGTAAGATAAAAAGATAGCTAATTTCTTATTAAATTCTCTTTCATAATCCAGCTCTTATTTTTCAATTTACCTCAAACTGTTTGCTTTGCGCACATTATTTATAATCGATATCGGCGTTTGCTGAAAGGTGAAGCAAAAACAACGTTTATGCAAAAGTATATTCAACTAGGACATCTATTTTTTCTATTGATTTTGTTTTGTCACGTAAGTAGATGGCTTATTTTCACTTGTTTTGACTTTTATTTCTAACTTTTTCGCTTCTCATTTCTTATGTAATTAATTCTCATTTTTAGATTCTCTACGCTTCACTCTATACAACAGCATATGGCTTAAAATCATTTATTTTTGGCTTTCTACACACCTGGTCTATTATTATTTACTTTTATTTATGGCTTAAGACTTTTAGCCTTACTAAAAACGACTTTATAGTGATAATTGCTTCAGCAACGAAAAAGAAAAATCGCTCAAATCAAGCAGATCGAAGCTCGGAACCTTTAGCGACAACAGAAACATAATGTTTTATAGAAGAGAAAATTATATAATAGGCTCATTAATTTCATCAAATTGATAATGAAATCGTAAAAAATGATACTCTTCACATTGCACAATCGTATATACAGTTGAAGTCTGTTTCAGAAAATTTTTAACACAAGAATGTGAGAACTCGTGGCACGCACATATCATACTTTTTTGCTTGCAGTTTTCGCAAAGCAAGAAGCATCCAAAATGAATAACAAGAATAGCAACATCTCTGTTTTCATTAATTTTTTAACATCACTTTTTTTGTTATATTTCAATTGTGGAATGAAGTTATTTTGTAATTTAAAATTGTTTTCTATTATTAATTTTGGTTCTAAAGTTGTTGTTGAATAAATCGATTTTAAATATACAGGGTGTGTGAATTAAAACGCCACACACATTTAATTGAATAACCCGAATATTTGAAATCGCTTAATGCTCATCTCGTATTTATTTTGTAGTCGGGTTTTCGCAACGCATTTTGACACCAGATTCCTCGAAATCACCGTTATGATTCTCAATTCACCGCATTACCCGTGAAAGCATAGTTTTTCGGTAATTATCGAGTTCTTCTGCCGAAATACTACCGATTAAATTGGTGATAGTAATTTCTAAATCTCTAATTATCCCCATCTTTCCATATCCGAACTAATTTTACGCTATTCTTAAAAGGTAAAAAATCGGCGGCACAAAATTCGCACTCCGGATATCGAATTAAGAAAAAATCCTTTATAATCTATTTATTTGTCAAAGTTTTGTGATGAAAAGTGATATAAATGAAAAGTGATTTATACGTTTAAACATATGGTCAGAAGCACCATTTTGTTGAAAAAATAATTTTTTCACACCAAATTGAGGCTTTTTTAAAGAAATTTCTCTTATTATAAAAATATTCATCAGCGGTCTCAGTGTCCGTGAAGAAAAACAGGTCGAAAACACACTGAAAAGTAGAAATACACCATTTTCCGATTTTCTGAGCATAGGGAGAAGTTTCTATTTAATCTCTTTCATCATTAAAACCCCTAAGCGGGTTTTTTGCCGGTTTTTTATCCGCTTAGGCGAACATCTTCTTCTTTTGTAAAAAATATGCCAAAATTCCATTGCCGATGTAAAAATGATATGTTTTATTTACAAATATTGACCATATTCGAGCTCTATAAAACAAATCCGGCGATTTACCCGATATGGCTTTAAGCCGGATTCTTTTTCCGTTTGTCATGTAGTGCCGAATTTTAATTTTTAAACTAAAAATCTTTTCATTTATGACTATAACTGGGATCTTATAAAGCTTTCTTGGACCAAATGACCTGATTTTGGACAATCCGGAGTTATCTCGCTCATGGACAGGACCATTTTCTTAAAATTTTTCAGCGTTTTTGAAACAGAACTTTTGTTTGCATGTTCTCCCTTCTATTAATCTGTCTAAATTCAAGAATTGCTTTTGTAAAGCTTTTAAATTCAATGCATTAAATCATCAAAAACACGTGTTTTTCGGTTGAAAATGGCATGTTAGCGGAAAACGCCGTAACTTTGGAATGATCAGTTTATTTTATGTGTCGTTTTGTGTTACGGATGTTCTTGCATAACTATGTGAAAGATCAAATTTTTTGGTTCAATCGATAAAAAGTTATTCGAGTTTATATGTGTGCGTTTTAATTCACACACCCTATATAATTTTATAGTTTTTTTAAACCATGAGGTTTGAAAAGGTTGAAATAAGTGAGAAATGACCTACATGAATAAAATGACTTCACTATTTCAATCAAAATTCAAATTGAAGGTAATTTCAAAATTTCAATACCCTCCTTATGAAAGTGTTATCTCAATATTTTTACGATTTAGATTCGTTTTTAAGCTTTTCCTAATAACAGCATCATCTTGTTAGCTTCACAAACCTCTCAATAACGGTGTATTTATAAAGGAAATCTTGGAAGCAATAAAAATCTCTCCTTGCACCTTGCTTTGCAGGCGCTTATTTGATTTTATTTAACGAACATTAAGATAATGATAATTATTACTTTAGTGGTGATTATTGAAAACACAAAAATTTTGAAAAAAGCAAAAGTTATGAAATCGTTAATAGGCCAATTAAGGCCTTTAAGGCCACTTTCTATTTTGATTATTCTTAATAATTACTCATCGTAGATTTTATCGTAAATTCTAATAATCCTTACAATCTAAAAACGAATGCGAAAGCTGCCAAATTGCTTTCATCATACTTGAAATGATTCATTCGAAAAGAATTAAAAAGCATTTTATTTCAAACGTTGCAAAATTAATTCAAAATTGTTTTTAAATGGGCGCTGTTTCCGGCAATAACAAGTTGGAATGGAACAAAAGAAAGATGTTTTCCACACGAAAGCATCTAAATGTTTGAAAAACGAATTCGAAAACAAAAATTAGAATTGAGAACGAAATTTTTGTTATCGAACAAAATTAAGAAGTTTTACACTTACTCAATAGCACTATGTAAAGTTTCATTTTCAAACTTTGACAACGTTTCGTCCTCATTCAGTTCGGCTTCATCAAGTCAAATTATCTTCACGAAATGATCTGATTTTGCATTCTTACATTTAGTGCTCATTACGAAGCAGTAATTTGAATATTTTTATGCATTTGTTAATGTGAAGTAATAAATTAAAGAATTGAAGTCTGTCGAAAGTTGTAAACATTTAAACTTTTTAGAGAGCGAAAAAGTAATTGTATCTTGACATTTTTCATAAACTTTCAACTCGAATATATTCATGTATCCATTTCAAATGAATATCTAATGATTTTCATTGTATTTGAAAATATCAGATTATTAATTCTTGAATAAAAGTAAGTTTTGGCTTTGTCCATTGTTTCAGTTGAACCAACTTTGACGTACAGGGATGGACACTTTCATTTTGATTATTTTTGAACATTTATTCCATCAAAATAAGTGATCACAAAATGAAACACGTTTTTATTTCAATAATAGAACGATAAAAGATTGAAAAAATGAAAATGTTTCAATAAAAATGACATGAAAATCAAAAGAAATGAAGAAAGAAGAATTGAATGCACTTTTTTCAAAAGCGCTTATCATGTTTTTCAACACATTGTTAGATACGCCCTTTTGAAATGAATAAATTCAACTGATCATCCAAATTTAAGCACGACTACAACATATACAACATGTAGATAATTTGAATGTGCAACAACCATTTCTCATGTTTTTCACTTCTCACATAATCGCAACTGATTTTAGTCGCTTGAAACTTTTGGAAATTTTTAAATGAGCATTTTGAGGTAATTTTTAATACGTAAATAAAGTACAGTTTTTTAAAATTAACAAGTTTCTTCCCAATCATCATTTATTTCTCTTAATTATCAAATAACTTGCGGATCAAATAACAATAGTTTTATCGATTAGTTATTAAAATTTTAAACTTATTTTAAAAATAATGTGGCTAAAAGTTTAAAAAAGTTTTTGAAATTCATTTTGATAACACACTTCTTATAATATACATTACATGGACTATGATATTTGAACTCGAGAGGGAGGTTGAAACCAAGTATTTCGACAAAAGTTTGTATAGCACACTTGAAAGTTAGCTAAAGCAGATTAATAATTTACATTTCGAAACTTGTGAATTGTCCACAACCGAAATTTAATGTTGCTTGACTTTTTCAATTGAAATGTTTATATTTTTTGTAGTATTCGCTAACTAACCAAGTGCTTCTTGTTACGTTTCGCCCTACTTGATCGTTGAATACGTGTTTGAACTTAAGAAGAGCGAAGAGGAGCTCGAAACATAATCGCTTTGTAAAAGCGAACAAAAACCGCAGAAATCAGTTTTGTCGCTTTTCGTCAGAAAGCGAAGCGTGTGCGATTTGCCGCTACACTCGCGATTTCGCAGCTTTGAGGCGTCTTTCGAACAGCTGTTCGCGTGTTTCGCTGTATTCACGATTCGAAAGCGAACACAACCTCGATTCGAGTGAAATTCAAGTCAAACGAACGCTGCCCTTCCTTAAATGTGTTCGCAGCTTTCTTTCACCGATGACGCGAAGAAGTGTCGACAATCAATGGATAAACGTGTTCGAAATAAAGGAGACCACCACACATCCGAACAAAGCGCACACCATTTACAAAGTGGTGCATAAATTGTTTCCGCGAAACTCGATCGAATCAGTGTCTGAAATCGTGGTTTGGAAACGATTCAACGACTTCAAGCAACTACACAAAGCATTACAACGGCTGCATCAAAACCTGCATTTGAAGGGCACCTTTCCGAAACTTCCGGAGTCGAAGATTTTCGGTCGTTTCAAACACGAAGTGATTGAAGAGCGCAAAAACGCCGCTTTGCAACTACTCGAGTTTGCGGCGAATTTCACTCCACTTTTAACAAGTAGTCATTTTGTGAAGTTCTTTGAAAACGGTGAATTTAGCATCGATTCCGAATGCGATGTATTGCCGAAACCTTTGCAGCCTCGCAAACTGAACGAATGTGAAAATGCTCAGTGTTCAAAAAGTGACAGCAGTGAGGATAGTAACGGTGGCGAGCTTAGCCCAACTTATCAACCAAACAAACATGATTCACAAAAATCTGAACTCCTAACTCAATTGAGTGATTTCGACCCTTTGAAGAGCAATAAAGAAACTGGAAGTAGTTGGGAACTCCTCGATGAATCGTGGCTTTTTGTCACTGAATCTGCAGTCGACGCAAAAAGCTCGAATGCCATTGAAAACCACGAGAATATTTTGCAGCTTCCACATCCTTTTTCAGATTTTCCTGAAAGTTCTTCTGCTGTTTCCGAGGGAGAAATATCGAGAGAAGAGAATGAAAACAAATCCAGTCTGAATGTGATGAAAGAACAACTCAAAGATGTGATTGAAATACCAAATTCTGTTTTAACTAACAGCGACACATATCTGATCGATGCTGCCACACTCATAAGTCAAGCACAGCAGCATGAAAATAAGCAAGAATTTGAGGCTGCTTTTGAATCTTACAAGTGTGCCGTCGGAATACTGCTTCAAGGAGTGCAAAACGAATCAGATGAAGAGAGAAAAGATTTAGTACGCCGAAAAACGTTTAAATATTTGTCTCGAGCTGAAGTAATTCGTGACGAGTATTTAAACAATTCAGATGCTACTAACAGCAAATGGGCCCCGGTTAGCGATTGATCATTCGTTTTCTTGATTTTTATTTTCATGTTTTTTTAGGACAGTCCATATAAATTAATGTCACAATCAGTCATTCCATTAAAAGCCGAAAACAGCGTTCATTGTTTGAAACAACTCAAAGTTTGCGAGATTATCGGAAGAGTACAACTGGTCACAAACATTGTCACGAATGAAAAATTCATCGTCAAAGTTCTTTGTAAACCTCCTAACCTCACCCGAACACCACTTTTTCCTACTGACGTTCCCAATATGGTTAAATTGTATAGGATTTATGAAACTGACTACGCATATTTTCTTTTGTTACATTATGTTGCTGGAGGAAGACTCTGGGATCGTGTTTATGGCTGCAACAAAAAATTATCACCTTGTGCTGATTGCACTTTCTCGTCTTTGTTGAACGGAGATGACACTGGATTCACACTTTCATCTTGTCATAGTTTGTTTTCTCCATCTCAGGAATCAAGTGACGAGTTTTTATACGAAAAAAATGACGGAAAACTATCTAAGTTGGATTCCTGTTTTGGAAGTATTTCCAGTGTGGATTCTATTGGAATAGATGAAGACACGACTTGTAAGAGTTATGTTGATCTGTGTGCAAGTTACGCTAGTCTTCGAAGCAAATTCGAACCTGGTTGTCCAGAACTTAACTCAAATGTAGATAATAAAAAGGCTGTGATAAATAGTAAATATGAGAGTAAAATCGAATGCGGTACCGTCCAATCATCGCAAAAGTTCAAGTTTGGCATGTCTCTTGAATCACTTGGAATAAGCAATCTTTTGCAAAGGGCAAAAGCTATGATAAAAAATTCCAACGAAATGTTACATACAATTAAAATATCAGAAAACACACATGGAAATGGAAATAGAAACGGTTGTAGTTTGAAATTATCAAAATCAGAATTAAATTTAAGTAAACCAAAAGCGAGTCAAATTGAAGAAGTCTTTCATCAATTTGAAAACAATTGTCTCGTTCAATATGGTCCCATTATTTCAGAAGATAAAGTACGTAAATGGCTAATGCAGATAATTACAGCGTTAGACCATTTACATTCTCTTGGATTATATTATATCGATTTGAATCCTGTTAATATTCTGATTGAGGAAAGTGCTGATAAAGTGTTATTAACTTACAAATGCAAAATAATCGATAAAGAATACATTAAAGTCTCACATCAAATGCCTCATTCAATTTATATCGCTCCTGAAGTTTTCTCGAACATAAGTACAATTAATCATCAGGTTGATTGGTGGAGTGTGGGCGTGATTGCTTACGAATTGATAACTTCAAGAGTAAGATTTATTTCTTTTTTCTGATTTAAACTCATTACTTATATTTAGTCATTCAAAACTTATCATCAAAATGGGACAAGCATCAACTGTGATTTAATTTACTTTCCACCTTTTGTTTCTGCCGAAGCCAAGGATTTAATAACTGAGGTAATTGAAGTTTCTAAAAGCGATTGTATAATCTATTCAAAAAAGATTCTTCAAAATATGAAACATTTGGTTCAGAATAATAATTTCATCTCCAAAATCCTTCACTTTACTTAAAATATTCTTTCACACGAAGCAACAAAGTGAAAGTTTTTGGGTCTTGAATGTTCTACTGGTTCAAAATAAAATGTTTCAATTATCAAAAAAATTAGATTAACCGCAAGCACACGATGAATTAAGCGTCTCGTTAAAGTTGCTTTGCAGTTGAGTTCATTTTCGAAAATCAAAACATTGTATTTTGAATTGGTAGTATAACTTATGACAAAATTTCGCCTCTTTCGCATCCAATAGGGGTTTCGCGATACTTGCACCAAATTGCGTTTCTCAATAGCCGTTAAAACTGGCGAATTTTATGCTTTATACTGTACATCAACTCAAAAAATGACTACATGCAAGGATGGCTAGTTGGAGATGACATGGACATTTTTGGGATGATATTTTCTGCCAAAATTGCACGGCTTTCGAAACGTGATATTTCGGCAGGGCATTAAAAAGTGAAGGCACATATACAAAAGCTTATTTATCCTCAATTGAATAAATTTACTCTAAAAGGATGTATCTTTCAGTTATACTATTAGATAAAAGCTTCACGGAGAAATCATGTCGTGATCAATGGTGTTCATTTAAAGAAATGATGTTATCGAAATGATTAGATACTCATCGCTTTTCATTTTAGAATACTTACATGTAGACAAATATACATTAAAGGTATGTATTCGCTTAAAATCTGGTCACAAAGAAAAATTATGCGATGAAGATCATAACTCTTACGTAAATGATGTATCATTAACATATGGATTATACGTAAATAGTGTGAGATTTCGTGTTAAGTTCAGTTACCCGACTACATTAATGTGAGATTGTTAGCAGTGGTCAGTTTTGGTCTATAAATCAGAATCTCGAAAGGATGTGATGTTATTTTTTCAGGCGGTTGTTGTCGGACATCCAAATACAAAATCTCACGAGATTCTGATTTATAGACAAAAACTGACCACTACTAAGAATCTCACATTATTGTAGTTGGGTAACTGAACTTAACACGAAATCTCACACTATTTACGTATAATACAGATGTTTATGATACATCATCAAATGAACACCATTGATAACGACATGATTTCGTTTTGATCACTTTTCATTTGTTGATCGTTGATTTTAAATTTTTGAATTCGTTTTTTTTATGTTCAAAATCACAATAATAAATAATAATGTCATGTTTCGAAAGCAATTTTGGCAGAAAATATTCTCCCAAAAATGCCCATGTCATTGCCAACTAGCCATCCTTGCATGTAGTCATTTGTGATCATAAATTAATTTTGTTGCAAATTGGCATATTTCGGGTAAGCGGGCATGGTACAATGCAGGCATATCGATGCATGCCAATAAGCCTTCTTTAACCACAGGTACATTTCTTGCACTGCATAGTTTTCAAACTCAAGTTTCATGCAGCTTTCGCTGTATAAGCATTGCAAGAAAGCCCAGTACCAGAAATAATTTTTTATTGAATAGACTGTCAGTAGTTTACGTTAAGTTGCATTGCGTTAAGTTGCACTGACTACTGTTTTCTATCATTTCAACATATTCTTTGACAATTTTGATTATGTGAAAAATGAAACGGGCTTGTTAAATGATGTTGAAATATTCAATTAATTTTTTAATGAACATTGCTTTTTTTCTTGTCAAAAACAAGCTTTAATTTATGAGAAACAAGCGCACTTTCTCTAAATGCTTTCAGCAATTTTTCATTCTTTAGCATTATTCAAACTTTGCATGCAGATGTGACATTTAAAGAGCTCGATAATATTACACCTCTTAAATAGTTTTAAAAAATCGTTGAAACAAAAAGGATAATACGGAATAATTTTTATCTCAAAGCTGCACGCCAAATTTTATCAATATTAAAGAATGAGAAGTTTTTGAAATCTTGTTTGCAAAGTACGAATGTTTTCCATAAAATTAATGCTCGTCTTTGTTGACAAACAATGCGCGCTCACGCAGAAAAGCTGTTTATTAAAAAATGAAAAAACAATCGATTCAATTTTGTCATAAAAACAAAATTGTCATGGAATATGTTTTGAAATGAATGAAATCTGTGATACTCGAATTTCAGTGTACCACTTTCATGCAAGTGTGTCTCATTTTATGCCTAATATTCGCGTAAAGATAAACTTTTTTGAACTGAGTGACTAGTCTGATATTCTGAATTATGCTAATTTGTCTTATCTAACAAACAGTTACTTCAGCAAAATCCAAAACTGAGATTGGGTCGATACGGAACGGAAGACATTAAAACGCATCCATTTTTTCTAAAATTAGAGTAACATTCATTATTTGCTCTACATTTGTTTATTCGCATTTTTAAACGTTTTATCTTTTATTGTTAATCAAAATTATTACTAAATAAAAGCGTTTATTATACGTAAATAAACTATATTTTTAATAACTAGATTTTCACTCACGATGCTTCTTTGCTGAAATCATGTGTAATGAAAAAAAAAACGAAAATAAGCCCTCGACGCCGTATCATTTTTTTCAATCATAGAGCTTAAGTAATTTGATTTTGATTTCTAGACAACATCTCTTTTCTCCCTCTCGTTTTGATCCACTTTGAAAATTAGTATTTCTTTAAATTGAAAGTAGTTTATTCAATATATTTAAAATTATGATATTAAGTTGAGAAAGATAAGTTAAGAGAACAAAAAAGAATTGAATTGAACAAGAGCTGAGTTTTGATGACTGTTTTGTTAGCTGTTTTCAAACACATGCCCCTTTTTCAAATCCTTTATTGAAGAAGAGGCGGTAGAATAGTTGTCATTGATCATTTGAGTTTGGATGAATTATTGTATTTATGAAAAATCCAATTTTCAAAATCACTAAGTACCGTTTGCTTAAATAATTTTAGACTTCCTTTTTATAATTATCAACTTTATTTTAAGTTTCAAACAGTCGAAACAGCGATATACATACTTGAAACGATCGCCTTAATTAAAAAGAAGCATCATTATCGTGTTCGAATAATAAGAATTTTTATCGAAAAATTTTTATAAAAATTTTACACAAAATGAATCTAGAAAATCAAATAATTTTTATTTTTCTGAGTTTAGCTAGCCTAAAAACGATTATCACATGTAATTTCTAATTGTTGAACACTCCTGTTTCGAGCGATGATTATGAAACATGTACAAAAATTGAGTTTTTGCGCATCCTTATTCAAGAGCAACGATTAATTGGTTCCGGAAAAAATCAACTTTAAATCATTCCTTACCATAATTTTTATCCCTAGTTGCTATTTTTAATAATTTTCATCGATGATAACTATGAAACAACAAACAATCGGCTTTTCCGCTTTGCTCGTATTTACTTTGAATAGTTTTTACTTGCTTTGATTTACTTTGTATATAAAACATGTCCAAACTGAACTTGCACAAAGTATTGTTGCGGTCTCGCACGTGCAGTGGTGATCATTTCAAGATGAGCTCGTTCGCAAACTTAGCCTTCAGTTTCACTCTCTCATAATTCATGTTTTCGTCCAAAAGTATTTTTAGGCACAAAAATTATCCATAAAAATGTGAGATACTCTCAAAAAATTTTTTGTCCATCCTATGGAAAAACTAATGTTAAAAAACCATCGAGTTAAAAAACAATCAATTTTTAATTTCAAATAAAAATTGAAAACTTTGCTTATCTCCTCGATGAATTGGTAATTAATTCTTTTTGTGTTTAATTCAAAGAGGGCTTAAATGCACATAAAGTCAAGGAAAGATTTGAAAATAAGCAAAAAAAGTTTTAAAAAGAGTAGACAAAATTTTTTAAATAAGGGTAAATAAAATATGGGATTATTCAAAAAATGTCCCCAGTTTGCAACATTTGAAAAAGTATATTCAAACAAGACAAATTTATCGTTCTTTTTAAGCTATAAA
Source organism: Dinothrombium tinctorium (assembly GCA_003675995.1). Classification (NCBI taxonomy): domain Eukaryota; kingdom Metazoa; phylum Arthropoda; class Arachnida; order Trombidiformes; family Trombidiidae; genus Dinothrombium; species Dinothrombium tinctorium. The sequence goes on along the minus strand of NCKU01002681.1, from coordinate 4,084 downwards.
ATTTTTATCACAACTCTTTAACTTTAAAATTTAAGTTAATTTTTGTGCAAGTTCAGTTTGGACAGTATCAGTTTGTAACATTCTTGATAACTTTTTTAGCCTCAAAAACACTTATCCATCGTGCAGAAACTCTTTTTAAGAAATTTGCTTAAAATTTTTCTGTTATATATTTTTAAAAATAGTGTTAAATTTCAATATATTCGACGTTTTTGCTAGTCCACGTGCGAATTTCAAAAATATTTTTTCGAAATTTAAAAATTCAAAGGTCTACAATAATATAATTAATATAATTATAATTGGTTTGAAAGTTAATTCTAAATAAATAATTTAATTTTATATTTTATTTTATTAGGTTTTATTTAACATTATTGCTTTGAATTTGTTTCATATGAGCGAAAAACGTATTGATGATTGAATAAATTTGTTATAAAAGGATTTATCTAACAAGAAAACGCATGTGAGATACAGCCTTTCATGATAAATGTATTCAATTTTGCTTTTTAAATTATTTTTATCTTTAAAAAACAACTCGTTAATATGACTTTTTAGAAGTTTAACTTTTGTTTTTGATCATAGATAAAATAGCCGACTTGGTAATCTATTCCAATTTCGCTTTCATTCTTTTAGTTTTGATAACAACCAAATAATTGAATTCATTTCTAAATTGAACGTATTCATCAGAGTCCGTAAATATTCTATACAAAAATAATTCATTATGAAAGCGTTTGTGTTTATTGAAAAGAAGTTTATTTATTGCCAAAGGAAAATAGAGTTTATCCTATTTGTAGTCGTGCACGATTCGGTTCTTCATCACACAAAGCAAAAAGATTTTTAAGTAATTATAAAGCAACCTAACGTTCAAATTTAATAAATTTTAAAGTGGAAAATATGAATCCGGGTTTGCTTTGTATTGAATCGATAGAAATTAGGAATGACAAAGGGTTTCATCTTTACAAAAATTTTATTCACAATGAATTTTGCGCCTGAAATGTTCAAAATGAATAAAATATTTGACGCAATTCAATTCGACCACAATTGAAAACAAAATGGAAGCTTGTGAAGCACAACATATGAACAAACTTTACCGCCCGTAACAGTTTTTAATTGTAAAGACACTTTGAATTGTATGCATTGAGTAGAAAAGCATCTGCCTTTATCAAGTGTTGTTCACCAGCTTCGCTCTTTTGTTATCTTCTCGATTCTTGCAATTGAATTGATGCTTGCAATTTTTGTCTTTCATTGCTTTTAAAAAGGAGTCAATGCCGATAAAAGAATTCAACTTTTTGGGGGTCCTGAAATGAGAAAAATGCTTTAACAAAGCCACGAACAAAAGCTTTTCAGCCGCCCTTTTTTTCCTACTCACCAAATTGTAATTGTGTGCAAAACTGTCTCAAAAACACTTCCTGGTTTCACGTTTTTTGACATCATTTCACAGAGGGTTTCCTGAAAACAATTGGAACCTTCAACTTTATATTTATTGTATTCCGTGAAGATACTGAAAATTGGGTGATTGGAGAGACTGTAGAGATCATAAAACGAGCGTGTTTCATTCAAATATTCATTGAACAGAGTAAACTCGTCTAAAATACTTCTTCGCTTCCTGCCAATACCCGCTGTTGCTGTTGCCACTGGAATACTGACGAATGCTGGCACTAAGGAGGCCATTAATATTCCAAGCGGGATTATGCCCAGTAAAAATCCGGCGAGTCCGCTCCACGAGTGAAACTGCTTAATATCATTATTTGGATGGCGGTGATACTCGCTGCCTATTATTCCAGGGTATGATTGTGTTGCGGCGTAATAAGGAGCTGTATAATAAGGGCTGTAGTATGGTGAACTGTTGCCATATTTGCTTTTTGTATAAGCTTTTCTCAAGTCGTTTAACTGCTTGAAATCAGAATACGGTTCTGTTGCTTCATAGTCTTCTTCATTTGCACCATCTCCTAATGAGGAAGAGGTTGATGTTAACAACTCATGAAGCCAAAGAGGCTTCTTATTCGACTGTTTATCTCGAATTCTGGAAGAAATTGGCTGATAATAATACTTGTCATCAAGATGGTCTTTCAATGCGTCGTATAACAATTGTTCCTCATAATGATCCGTATCTACCGCTGGTTTTGAATTATTCTCAAAATTTGCTAAATCTGAATTGATAAATTGAGTCTTCTGCGTAACTTCACTCGACTTGTTTTTATCTTGATTCGACCCTCTCCCTGTAAGAAAGATGGGTGTCACAATCGGTGAAGATGTGGGAGGCGGCGAAAGAGTTTTAATTCCATTTGGATATTTTAAACTATATGCAGAATTCTGGTGGTTTTTATGAGAAGGTTTTCCGTACGATTCAGGAGAGTAGTAGTAGGTGCTAGCATCTTGCAATTCGGTTTTATTGAACGACAAATCCGGAACCGGCCGGTGGTTGGCAGCGTTTAAAGATGCAAAATAACTTGGATCAAATTTTAATGTCCAAGTTGAAGTATTCTTATCATCACCATTCTTCTCACTCTCATTGACTTCTTTGCCTTTTCTGTGAAACAGTAAATACTGTTTTGTGTTCAAGTTTGAAACGCCATTGTGATGATTATCGATACTGCGAGTTGCTGCAAGCTCTGTGCTGTTGAGATTCCCATATTGACTCGTGTTCACAGCTTCGATCACCACAAAATCTTTGCTAATATTTTTGTTAAGAGGATCTGATTTTGAAAAACTCGATTGCTTTAAAATGATAATAATTATCGTCATCCAGTAAACATGAAGTGTTTTTGACAGCTTCATTGTTTATTCGAGTTTAGATTGCGAAATAATTGGTTAAATGACGTCCGCTCCGTTTGAAATAGCCTAAAGAAAACAATTCACTTACTTTATGATTTTCGCTGCTCCTATTAAAACTCGAAAACTTTTCAGCTGTTTTCGCATATTGAATATCATCTCTACATTATTAATCTAAACGAATAAATTTTTGCAGCTTACCTTGTTTTAATCCAAACTGTGAACGAAGTAAACTAATGCACTCATTTCAATAAAGAAAAGCATGAGGATATTTACTTGAAATACGATTGATTCCACGAGGGACATATGAAACAGGATGTACTTTGTGGTTTCGTAGAGTGAGCTCAACTTAAGGGAAGAAACTTTCGACAAGAGGTAAAAGGTACACCCAATTCACGCTTCAGAAAAGATTTTTCAATTGTTTCATCAGTTTTCACTGTTAAACGAAATGCACTAAACGCTATATTTATTTTACATTCAACTGCGAATTTTTCTGCGATCATGTCAAGAAGCGTAAAATCACTTCTTCATTCTTTCTGTGCGCTTCGGTGTGCATGAATTGTTTACCTCTTGCTAGTAAATAAGTAAAAAACAATGAGCATTATGCATTCACGAGAACAAAATTTTCAAAAGTGGTCTCATGTCAACACATTGAAATTATCGACTCATCTGCTTTTGAGTTTATTTTTTAAAGCTCAGTTTGTACTCGCGATAAAATAAAATTCGATTAAAACATAAAATACGCTTTCAGACTTGAATAAAATTGAAAAGAAATTCGTGAAAAGTGAAAAATGAAAATCTAAAAGCAAAACACTTCGTTAATTAAATAGAAAAATCACTTTCAAAATAATTAATGAAAATAATCAAAATAATCAATTTGCATCAAACTAAAGGAAACAAAAAAGTCGTTTTAAGGAGTAAAAAATAATTTAGCTGACAAACAAACTACTTTTTGGCCCATTCCGAATTTTTGAAACTTAATATGTACTATTAAGCAGTGAGCACATATTAAGTGAGCTCAACTTAAGGGAAGAAACTTTCGACAAGAGATAAAAGGTACAGTCACCGCCAGAATATGTTGCATCTAATCTTTTATACTGATATGATAAAGCACTAAATTTTCATTCGGATTTAGTTTATCAAAATGCG
>NCKU01002680.1:0-18038 GCA_003675995.1 Dinothrombium tinctorium | reverse complement strand
CTTGATTAATTTTTAGAATAACAGTAATTTACAGTTTCTTTTAAACAAGAGGATAACGTAAAGTTAGTGAATTTATTATTTCGAAATTACAAAAATTTGAATTTCAATGAGTTCAACTACAGTTTATAAGTTAACTGATTTGAATATAGTTTGAATCATAATTTTATTCGCTTTAATCACAATATCCGCTTACAATCTGTGCTTGTCCCGAAATTTTTCATCACTAAAACAGAGCGAAAGCAAATGATCATTTGATTCGGAAATGTATCAAATGTTTTTAGTGGAAACAATCTCGTGCCAGGATGTATTGCGATAATTTAAACCAAAAATGCCGGTTTTAATGGATAAAATGCCAAAAAATTTTGACAGTTCCTCTACATATGTGAACGCAATTGTTTTCTGAGTAAAGTGAAGTTGTTCGTTCGATATTCATTTCGCTATTTCGAGTTTCGAAATATGAACTTTGGAATTTTGCATAAAATCAACATTATGTTGAATTCTGGCGATTTTGCTTCTCGACTCGCAATTATTTGGCAAATTATGGATTTTTTTGAAGATAAGAAATGAACTGCTACTTGAAAAAAGATGTGATATAAATGAAATTTTAATTAAACTCATTTTATAAATTAAATAATACATAAATTCATATTTTTGGTTATGCGATTTATTTGGTTATGATCATTGTCGAAACGATTATTTCTTTTGTGGCGGTTGAAAATTTCGAAACAGTGAGAAAAGTCCGTCAATACAGTTGATTTAATTATCTTTTATGGTTATACATAACTTTAATAAATGATTGAATATAAAAAACAAGACATAATATCGAAATTTGTAAATAGCTGAATTAATGATTTTTAGAATAGTAACCAACAGAATATGTTGTTATTTTATATTAAATCAATCGATAAAATTTCATATCGATGAAGATAGCAACACATTTCGAGGGCAGTCGCTTGTTAATTTTGTGTTGTTGATTTCTTATTTCATAGAATTGACGTATTCGAGAGACTTTCGCTGTGATAATTACAGTGGTAAAATTAAATGCCTTCAACCGAATGCCAGTTAGCTGTTTCAATAATGTGAACACAAATTAAATATCACGAGCATAATTTTCTTCACCCTGAGATCCCATTTAAGAAAATACCACACTGTTAAGAGTCGGTAAATAAGAAAAAATCTCAGCTACCAAAATTCTAAAACAAAATTTTTAGTCTATTCTCATAATTCTCAGGTTTATACAATAAGTACAATAAAACAGATCAAAAGCATTGCAGGTGAATGCATCAATGGCAAATATTTTCGATGGAAATGAAAAATCGTCGAAAATTCGCCTTTTTGAAAAATGTATAAAAAATGTTCACAAACTTGTTTAATTAAATTCGATGTGCTTTTTGAAATTTTTTGGTAAAAATTTTTTACAAAGGCGAATTGTATTTGCTTTTTACACACGGTATCACATTAAACCGCAGTTGGCACTCATATTAAACCTCGACAATGTTTTCGTTAGAACAAAATCTTCTCTCGCTTAACGTTTGAATTTTTTAAGAAAATTTTTTAAAATGTTCACTTATTTCATGCGAGAATCGAAACAGCACAATGCACAGCAAAGACAAAATGCGAAAATGAGTGCGAACAATTGAACCACGGCGACGACCACGCCGACCGTTATGATCAGTTGCCATTTTTCATCGACAAATTTCTTCACTTTTTCACTGCAACCTTCTCGATTGATGCCAGTCGCTTTCAATTTTGAGTTTGAATCGAATGTAACTTCACGACGATTGCGATCACAGTTACGTTCGGTCGAACAGCAAGATGCAGGCACTTCGAACGTGCCGTGAGTTTCTTTGCTAACGCCAATGTCGATTTTCGATTTGTTGCCTTGCTGATAGCGCGAACTCGACCAATCTTCGACTCCTTTGGCGCCACAGCATTGAAAATCTTTTTGTACTCTATCGATCAAATATTCGGTCGCACTTTTGCCTCCTTTCAAGTAGCGCTCTTTGATCATGTTTTGAAAATCTTTCTGCACTCGCTCTTTTACCAATTCCTCGTGCGTATTCGCCCAGTATACTGCCACTCCGCAAGCGACTCCCATTGTTATGCATAGAAAGATATACTTCAAAGAGAAGAATGTGAAATTGGCTATTTGAGAATGAGTAGCGAGAAAGAGAGAGCAGAAAATATTCCTAAATATTCTCAGAGAATACAAGAATAAAGTGTGCGACATTTTTTCGTGTGAGAATTGAAAAGAATGCGAGGAGGAAAAACATTTGTCGCTCTCAATCTCTCTCGTTCTCTTGGGCAGTAATCGCTTACCGTTCCCAGAAGGCAAGTGCTTTCTCGTATAGCACCGCAGCAGCCTAAAAAGCCAACCAGAGTCATTATAGCACCTAACGCCATGAGAACGAAAATGGGCGTATTGTATAATTCGCTTGAATCGACATTAACCACATAATAGTTGCTGTCAACGTAAAGATAGATAGACAAACCGAGAATTCCAACGCCAAGAAGCTGTGAGAATAATGAACATACATTTAATGCATTAACCAATTGATTTTTTCGAAAAGAGGTGCGAGACGTTCTTGTGAAATTTTGCTTTCGTCATTAAGTGGTTAAGAAGTTTTGGACTCGCGTCAAAAAAAGTTTGGCTGCGATGCTTTCAACTTGATGCGAGATCTAACAAGTGAATATCTATTTGATCATTAGAAGCTTCTGCTTTGCTTTGCGGCAGCACAAGATATCCAAAAAAGTTCATTGTGCATTTTCTTAATCGCAGTAAAAAGCAGTGAGCAAATTTAAATGATAACTTCGCATTATGTTCTAAAATTAAACATTCTTTCCACAAAATAATATCATTTCTAGTGAAGTGAATACAAAGCGAGTGAAATGATAATTTTGTACGCGGACAAAAAATTTTTTATTACGCGTTACGATTAAATTGTTGATTTCATCTAACTGCTCTTTGCGTTAAGCTTGTTTTTGCTCTCTTCGCCGACAAAGATTATTCTTAACAACTGAGCTAAGCTAAAACTAAAGTACTAGTGCTTGAAACAAAAACAAAGCGTGACGCCGAGCGTGAATTTAAGTGGAAAAAGATTGCTGAAAATAAGATGATTGAAAACACATGCCAAGTGAAGAAGGCAAAGTGAAATACGTGCGCTATTCAAATCAAATTATAATTGTATTAGGCAACATAGCATAGTATTCAAGTCGTACACTGTTTGTGTATTTGTACGTAAACATATGCAGAGAAAAATGAGCATTTGCATTTTTTAAGCGAAGCAGAAGCTTGATGAATGTGAATAGTAATATGGATACAGCGAGCAATGAACTTAAATGTATTGACCTAAGGCTTTAAAGTGGGCGCGGCACTTTTTTGCCTCTTCAGCGACATCATCATTATTACCATAAATCGATTAAATGAAAAATAAAAATAATAATACTCTTCAACGCATTTCTTGGTCGCTTTTCTTTAAAGTACAGCGACTGAATGAAAGCAAAAAGGCGAGAAGCGAAATGCGAAAAGTGAGATCAGAAAAGCTGAGAAAAGAAGAAAAGTGTGAACGCATCGAGACAAGCGAAAGTGCAAAAATTATTTTTTCTTACGTAATCGAATACACAAATTATTATGCAAATGGCCAATGTATCATTACGTTTAGCGAAGCGATACAAACCGCGCGTATAATTTACACACCAAATACTCATTCCTTTCACTTGATTCGCGAGCGAAAAAAAATAATTTTTCTAATTCGATCAACAAAACATTAAATTCATTTTTGCATTGAGAGAAAAAACTTTAATTAACACAAATATAAAAATTGGGACAAATTTCAAGTGTCAATTATGAAGAAATTGAAACTTTTTAGTCTACGATAGAAAGAGAAAAAAATTTCTTTCGCAATGTTTTGGTTTTTTCAAAATCGGACAAATTTTTTTGAAAACGTGCTCCGAACAAAAAGCAGCCTCTTAGCGCACACAAACAGAATTCAAGTGCCACCATCTATGTGCTTTTGTTTTACTTTCTGCTTTTAAAGGCAAACTGAAAATCACCAATTCGGGCATTTAACACGCTTCGAATCGCAATGTGTTGAGCACATTTGGTGAAAACGTTTTCGAAAGTTTTCATTTTACGCTCATCAGCTCACTTTCGAACTTGTAATCACTCGATTTTCAATGTGCTTTAAGTATGAAGTGGTAACAGATAAGCGCTTATCTTTTGAGCGACCAAAGTAAGCGAAGTGTTAATTATTTTGTGCTTGAAATAAAAAACAAACTACGTGCGTTTCCAATTAGCATTTTAATGACGAAGAGTGAAATAACTTCAAAATGAAACTTTCATTGCCGAAACTTTCTCACATATTGTGCTCTACATTACGATTTGAAGTTAGAAAAGTTTAAGTTGCCTGAACTTGAGAACCAATCGCACCATCGCCAGAAATATTTTTGAAACTAGAAAATTCATTAATTTACAAAAGAACTTTAATATGCTTAACACACAAAGCGCAACATGAATCTGGTTATTCAATAAGTCGAAAAATAAATTAGAACAAAACTTTAATCATATTCATTTTTGCATTCGCTTTTGCAGCTGAGTGAAGTGTTTACAAAATTTGAAAATGCTCAGCTATTTTTGCCAGCGGAGAATACACACTATTTATGCTTCCTGTTTAAAAATAATGATTCTTAAACTCGACATGCAAATATTTGCTCCAATCAATCAAGTCGTAAATCTTTGCTTTCATCTGGTAGTCTAATCGCAATTTCAAAAGTAAATTAAAGATTTTAACTCGAGATCGTTGTTTGCTTAAATTCTTTCGCTATTGTTTAAGTAAAGTGAAAGGAAAAATTGTTTCGCGCAAACGAATGAAAACTAAACAGCAAAGTGGCATGAAACAAGTGAAACAAAAAAACAGTTGAATAATTTGGGGACAAGGACAGAATATGAAGAGAGAAAAAACGGTTGCAAAAGTTTTCATGCCTCGTGCTGGTGTTTTTTGGCTTTCATTCACGCGACACTTGAAACTTGAACAAATGCGTTCACAGACTTACGATTTTTTTACTTTTATATTATTTTCGTCAACTGTGAAATTAGGCTCGTGCTTTTGCATTTTTACACGCTTTACTTTTCTACTTTACTTAATTTTTTGTGTGCGAATTTCTAATCTTTGAAATGCTTAACACAATTTTATTTCTTTTTCTATACTTTTTCTAAACAAATTCGAGTGTAAATTTGGTTTTTGCTGTTTCGTTCTAAAAATTGTCAACGCCAACCGAATCCACATTATTGCCAACAAGATCAGAGCAAGGCTGGCAATTAAAACATTGAAAGCGTAATTAACAATATCCGCAATTAATGATCGCTTTAACTCAAATGCTGCAAATTGATTGCGGCAGGAAATTTATTTCAATTAGAACTTTTACAAATTAAGTTTATGTTGCTTTAGCAAGCAAACCTCAATATGAAAACATTGTTTTGATTTGTAGAACTTTTTTATATTTTCTGCTTAAATTTTGAATTTTAAAAATTGAAATCATATTCACGAATTCTGAGCTGTGATGCTTAAAATATTGAACGTTTATTGCTTACTCAGAATATTATTACTGTTAATCAAAATTTGCGTCTACAAGCATAATGAACTGCTATTTTAATAAAATTTGTAATTTCTTCAAATTAACGGCTGTAAGCAGAAACTGTATAAAAAATATTTCACTAGAAAACTTCATAGTCAATGACATTCAAAGCTTTTCTCGTCTGCAAATTGAAGCTTTCGCGAAAAGAAATAAGAGGAAAGAAGAAATTGAAAAAGAATATCTATCTTCTTGTAACTACCATCTTGGTATTTGACGCTGGTTGCGGTGAAATAAGCTTTTTTCCTGAAAACAGTCCAACATGTTATTTTCGGGCAAAGTGTATACAAGCGATTGCAATGATTTGTTGTGGAGAATTTTTTTTAAAAAAGGGAATGAAAAGTGTCTCGTTTTTGTGACGTTAATGAAAGATTGTAAAACTTGAAATTTTTTTTTCGTGTTTCGACGAGAAGAAATTCTAAAAATTAAGTAGCTGATCGCAAATTAACTTATCTAATTGAACATTTCACCTCTGAATTACTTATATTTCCTAATTTAGACTTTTATTCGTACAAAGTTTGCGCAAACAAATCTCGCAAACCTTTTTTAAACTTGAACTTCACGCAAACATTTTTTGGATAGTAACAACTTTTGAATTGAATATTGAATTCAATTTTATTGCGCTCTTAACTTTTTACATTTAGAAAAATGAGAATTTTAAGTTCAGCATTTATGATAAGGTACGCACATTTACAATTCACTTGTTCGTGCTTTCTCTAATTCAAAGCAGAGATTTGAGAGAGGCGATAAAAAACTCGATACTTTGTTGGTGTGCATTTTTTCTGAAATTAACTTTTTTATTTCACATAATAGAATAGCGCACAATAAAAAAACTTTTGAAAATATCAACAATCTTAGAAAAATGATGCATTGTGCTTTCAAACAAATCAAGAAACTATTGAGAAGAAAGAGGAAATGCAAATGAAAAAAACACAATTCGCTGTATCGTTTGGCTTTTCGCACTCTCTTTCTTCATTACACTATTCTGCATCATTTCAAAGACAAAATATCGCATTTTTTTCTATTACAGAACGAAACTATCTGAAAAGGTCAATGCGCCGTCGTCCTGTTCCGAGTGAAGAAGTGCAAAACTCTTCTTCTTTACTGTTTTTTTCTTTCTCTACACTCATTGAATAATTTGCTCTATAAATGGCAGTGAGCGAGCGTGTTTATCTTCGACGTTCACTCGAACTATTTAATAATGAAACGGTGAGTAGAAGATGATGATGATGACGAAAAAAACTTTTTTTATGGTAAAAAAATGAAGTTGTTACGTTTCTGCAGTTTTGTTAAATGCGCGAACAATTTCTTATTCTTATTCTCTCTGCTCTCTTTTTCTTATAACAATGTGTTTGTGTGTGAAAACAAAGCTTATCCATGATTTGCTCAATGCAGAAATAAAAACGTACGCAGTTTAAAAGTAAGGATAACATGTAGAAATATCTAAATACAGCAAAATAGATTGAAACGAGAGAGACGAGCATCACATCTGCTTCCTTGTTCTAAACGCTTTTTTTCAAATCTATATCAAGCCGATCGAAACTTCCATAAAATAGTTTTAAAACATAACACTTTATCGACTATTGGACTCAAAAGTAGAAAATTTAATTTTCTTCAACTATACGTGTGATTTACTTCGCTTTACTTTTAATGTTTCAGCGTTTTTCTTTTCACTAATTCATTCGTGTTCATACGTTCGCTGCTGTTCGTCGATGTGAATAAAAAAACAGCAATAATAGCAGATAAGTAATGTTCAACGAAACACTGAACACGATGTTTTTATTTCTTTCAGCTTTTTATTCAATTGAAAAAAAGTTGCACTAAAATTCAACGATTACCTTATTCAGCTCGCTAGCTACTGGTGCATTATTGAGCTAATAAAAATTTTATGCGCATAAAAAAGATGCTTTCGTGAAAATACATATTAATGCACACATTTATATCTAAATCAAACGAAAGCAACATTTTCAAATGCTAAATTTAAAAGCATTCAGTCATTCGCTTTTACAAAAACCAGGAAGGTTAGTGAAGCTCGTTTCTTTCGCTATTTTAAATTTGCAAAAAAGGCGATCAAAAATATGAAATATTCAAAGATTTGCTTCGAGCTAGAGTCATACAAACTTATTGAATTTACAATATATCACTTAAATTTAACAACATTTAAATCGTGCCAATGATCATTATAAAGCGAGCCAGCAAAGCGCTTCAACTCCATTTAATATTTTTACATATCTTACGCTTCATTTGTTCAAAAGCAGTGATTACTTTGACTGAAACAAGTGAATATATGATAAACGAGGTGAATATAAAAATCGATTAAAAGATGTGCGAAGTGAAGGAAAGAAAGAAAAATATGCAAATAACAATAACTTGAATAGCATCGAAAAAAAGCGAATAGTACAAAGCATTTCGAGCGAAAAAGTAATTCAATGCAAAAAGGCGCAGTAAAGCAAATGATTGAAAAACAAAGAGAAAGAAAGTGAAGCGAAAAGAAGTGAAAAAGAAATCGGCGAAAATAAAACGGAAATAAAAATGAAGCGAAAAGCAGAAGAAGACGAAGAAGAAGCAAGAGAAAAACGCTTCAATGATCATCGCGCGAAAACACCATCAATTTACTTTTACAGCAGTGATTTACTATTTTCTTTCTTTTGCTTTTTTTCTTCGCTGCGTACACAAATTATAAGTTTCGTGGGTGCATCGTTTCGCTTTATGTCGTTTAATGTTCTAATTTTGAAATTGATGGAAAAGTATACGCTATGAGTGTAGCGAGCAGCTTTCTTTCTCTTGACAATTTTTCACAGGAAGAAGAAAAAAAATTAAATAAGAACATTCGCGGGAATACACGGTGAAGATATAAATTACTTACCCAAAATATAAAATTGTAGATTATAACGATATACTTAACGCAATTTAACATTTTTATGCCAATTTTTTTCGTGGATCTCTATCTCTTCTGTTTTCTTCGTCGCTTTGCTTCAGCAATTTCTTCGCGCTACTTTCTGGTGCGAAGAATCGCTTTTTGAGAAAATTTCACTTCGAGTTTTTCGAAAAATAAATACACGAACGTATTGGAAAGTAAAAATTTCCAATGTTTAGTCTTCTGTATGTGCGAGGTTTATTTGTTCATTTGCGTTCTTTCGCTCGCAACCAATTTATAAATTGAAGATAATGGCGAAAGCAATTTAGTCGAAAATTAAAGAGAAAACGCTGCTGCTTGAAACACGGATATCCGTAATTTGACTCTCGGAACGATTAAAACGAAAAACGCGTGTGTGTTGACCGCAAAGTTTGAGAGCGAGAAAACGGTTCGATTTTTTTAAAAAGATTGAAACAAATTTGGCGAAAACGAGCACAGCGAAAATTGCAGATTTGAGCAACGAATTTGAAAACCTACGCTTTTCACTGTAAAGCAAATTTCTAAATTCGGCGAAAGTGAAAATATTGTACGCGAGCTAATGCGATGCATACACGCGCACACAAATTCGAAGCACACAAAAGTTTGAATGTTTCACTAGCGATGAGTGAAAATTTCAAAATGTGAAATAAGCAAATTATTTGAAAGAAAGCAGAAGGAGCTCGTTGTTGAGCCAAAAAGGCACCACGAAGTCGACAAGCCTCTTCCACGGAAAAGGCTGGCAAACGGGTGGCAACCAAACGAGACAAGCTCCGCTCCTATCTGCTTTGCTTTGCTTTGCTTTGCGTTATCCTTCTACTCTTCTTCCCTATCTTTCTCTCTTCACTAGCTACACTCACTCTTTCGCACAATGCTCACTGTGCAATAACAATAGTGACACCCGAAAAGCAACAATAAATCGCACAAGGCTTCTGTATTTTATGTCGATGCAACCTTTTGCATTTCGCTCGCTCCATCTCCTTTCTCTTTCCCTCTTTCCGCACACTCACCCACTCACTCATTACGAAATTAACGTCTCCCCCTAATTTAAACCCAAACTACAATATTAATTTGAAATGCTTGCCTGAGTACGTCAACGCCCCTGATTTCTTTGGCTAAACATTTGGTGCTACATCGCGAGCTGTTCTGAGTTCGGAAAAATGCGATGCTTATGTATTTAAGAATTCAAGTTATTTGTGGATGCTGCTCTTAACTGTCAAAAACTTTTCGTTTTCATTTCGGCATTTTCATCTCAAAGCTGAAATGTTTCGCTTTCTTTAAGATTCCGCTTTTTTCTTTGCTTTCGCTTTTCATTTTTGAATCATTGCGAACTGTCTAAACAACCGAAACCACAATTTTTTGCTTTTCCTTGAATTTCTTTTTTAAAGTAAATTCACCTTCAAGTTATTTGAAATTACTCATCTGAAGCGCAAACATCATATGCAAATTATGTGAATATCGTTCCGATTATGATTTAAAATAGAAAATTTGTGTCAAATTCTTTAATTTAAAGCAGCAAAGTTAGTTTGGATTAAAAGTGCTCAAAATCAATATTTTCCTTGTTCTCACATGCCAAATTCGATTAGATAACAAAAATTGACTTACTGTCAAGTAGTAGCGAAAAAGAAAAAACGGATGCTCAAATGACAACGATTCATGCTTCCGACACATTTTCTTCTGAGACACATAGTGAAGTTCGTTGTCGTAGGAAGCAAGAGAATCGATTCGATTGTGGGCAGCACATGAATGAGTTTTTTTGTGATGCGAGTAAAAATATGCTTTAACGACGGCGAAAGATTGGGAAAAATTCAATATATCCTACTTAAGAACACACTAGTGTAGAGAGAAAAAATATTGAATGAGTGGTCAGTGAAAATAATAAGAAATTTGTCGAAATTGAACGTGATTCGTGTTGTTGGTGCTTGCTAATAGCGGTGGACTTGGTTTGTATTCCCACGAAAAAACAAACTGTTTTCGTTGCAAAAAAGGAGCCAAAATAAACCGAATTAGCGGCGTTTAATGTATTAATTTCACTTCTCTCGAATTGCCTCTCGTATTACGGAAGCGACACATTTAAAAAAACTGCAACATTAAACAGTTGTTTGTATTCGCTGTGCTTTTCAAGTGCAGGCATCACTTTCGAAGATTAAAATTATAATGAAATCATTTTTTGCGGGCCAAAATTGAGCGTGACTCAATTTTAATTTTAGTTAGTGAATTTTTTGCATAATGAGAAAAGTGGAAAATGCTTTAAAAATTTTCTTTTACATAAAGTATGCTTAAATACATTTTTTAACTTAAAACATGCTCGAAACGGATGTTTAAATAAAAAATTAACCTTTTTTACTTTAATGATTTAGAAGAGAATCAGAAAAAGAAACAAATTTCGGAATAGAGGCATGATTTAGAGTGAATTACACAAAATGATTACATGAATAGCACGCTTGGTCAATAAAGTGAACCTCTGCGCCTTTTCAATTCATTCCTCATTCTTTCTTTCGAACCCAATGGTCTTCAATGAAGCTAACCAAGCTCACAGGCACTGATCGTATGTAGTCAATACCGTGATAATTGATGGCTTTCGCGGCCAAGCATTTTAAGTTCATTTCGATGTCTGCTTTTGATTTTAGAATGATCTCAGCTACACCTGTAGTTGCCGATTCTAGCGGTGTTTGACCCGTTTTGTTCGTGTAATCCATATGAGCTCCGCCTTTATAAAGGCAATCGATTATATCGTGTAACGTGAGAAAATCCGAAATTGGTTTTTGATAGCCGACAATCACATGTAAAGCAGTGTTGCCGTTATTATCTTTGGCGTTTACATCAGCTCCGCATTTTACAAGCAATTTGGTGGTTGATGAGCAAGGAAATCTGTGAAAAAAAAAATTAAATGAGATCAAAATTTAAATATTAGCACGTGATTTTTAAGCAGTTAAAAATGATTGACATCAAACATACTTGCAAACATTCTTTGTGTGAAAATCGTCGACAGGTGTTTCGGCATTCACGCAGAGATGAAGAAGAGTCGATCCGTTACTGGTGCGCACCGGTATTCGTTGTAATTGATAAACAATACGATAGAGCGATTCTTCTTCGCTTTTTGTTCTAGTCTTTAGCGTCTGTAAAACAAAAGAAAAGAAGATAAAAAAAGATGATAAAAAAAAGTGAAAAACACCCAATTATCTTGTGCTATAATCAGTTTTCAAAATCAATTTTCGACTTTTTTCACACGAAAAAACATCCTTTCATTGCTAAATCAATAAAATCTTCAAGAGAAGGTAATCAAATTTCTTCATCTCTATTTTCAATTGTTTTTTCAATGACTGTAACTACACCCCTATTCAATGCTTAATTCGTGAAGATAAATTAGATGTTTTTGATTTTCCCTTTGCCGATATTAACCAAAAGTTTATAGTTTTTTTAAGAACAATTTTTTTAAATTTTCGATTAAAAAAGTTTGAAAATGATTGGAAGCTAGTTGCAATTAAATAAAATTTTGCGAGTATTTTAGATAAAAAATTTTGCATACATAAGTAAGAAAGCATATTCTAATATTTACACTCGTGGCCACAATAATATGATATCTTATCCACTGAAAATTCGAGTTTTAAATAGACAAGATAGCATATTAATGTGGCCACGAGAGTACATTCATGTGCTTAAACATTCTTATCATAGTTAAAATGTTTGAACCGAAAGGAAATCGTAATTATCATTTAACGCGTCAATCATCTGTAAAAGTGTTGATTGTAAAGGTAAATGTCGCTAAGCGATTTCCCGAATGTGATAACATGAGATTATGGAAATGAGTTGCATAATGAGCGCACATTGCGTCACTTACTTTTGTAGCAATCACCAATAAGTATAAAATTGTATGAATATTATCATCGACTTCTTCTTGCAATCCTTCTTTCAAACCTTCTTCAGTAGTATTGAATAAACTCTGATTATTTTTTCGCAATTCTTGAACGGCAATTTCTAACACTTCAAATAGAACGTTGAAAGGCACCTCAACTCCTACATGAAACATTTGACTGAATACTTGAGCGAAACGCAATAAGTCTTTGCGAATAGAGATGCAAATCATATTTCGTAATTTTAGAGCGTGCAACCACAGATAAAGACAGCGATCAAAGCGAGCATTGTCCGCGTATACCGCTCCACGATAAATGATCGGATGTGCAACATCAGGATTGCGTGGACTTAGAATTCTTTCACGTATGATCAATCCCTCCATGTGTAAAGCGTTTTGTTTGTACTGAATCGCTTGCAATTCTTCTAATGTTTGACATTCAATACGATTTTCATATGCAGGAACTGCAGGTAAAATGCGTTTCAATAGCGGATTTTGAGGATCTTTGTAACGTTCTCGCATTGCCCAATGTAAGTAATAATAGACGCGCTCAATACTGTAATTATCTTTATCATTTGCGTATGATGCACCCAACAATTCCAAAGCTTCGATCTTTTCGAGCTGCGAAATATATTCAGTTGAAATAAAGTATTCAACAACGTGCGCTTTTGTTTGTTCGGCAGCTGAAGTAAGAGGCGTCATTCCAATTGCGTTTAATGTTAATAAAGCACCGTGTTGTAAAAGACTTTTGATTACATCTAAGTGACCATTTTCGGCGGCAAAATGGAGGGCAGTTCCACCACATTTAGCTTGTACATTCGGATCGGATCCCAATTTAAGTAGGTACTCAACAACGTTCAAATGTCCTTTGTATGCAGCGATCATTAAGCAACTATTGTTAAATTTATTCGGTATATTAATATCGGCTCCATTGTCGACTAGATATTGAACAATGTCCAGGCGGCCGTCGAAACACGCTGCCCGTAAAGGTGTCGAATTGGTATGCGTTGGATGGTTGACATCTGCACCTTTCTTCACCAATGCTTTCACAACATTCAAATGACCGAAACCAGCAGCGCACCAAAGCGCTGTCGCACCAGAAATCAAATAACCGTCAAAGTGTACCACTCCTTCGCTTTCGATATCGACGCCGTATTTCATCAATAAATTAACCACATGCTCGTGTCCGTGAAACGCGGCGATCACAAGCGGTGTGCATTTGATGTTCTTCTCTTCGAGTGGAGTGTCCAACAATTGTTTCACATTAAGCGACGACGGAACGTTGGAGAGAAGCGAGTAAAGCGTGATTATGGTGCCGTCGCGTGCGGCTTCATAAATCTTGCGGTGAATGTGACACTGATACGAAGTGATCACTTCTTTTTCGACCACATTCGAGTTAACAGTCGATGCCATTTCTTCTTCGTTAAACTTATTTCGCTCGTTTCGTTCACTTCATAAACCAATAGAACAAAGCTGTGCGTCGAAGAATCGAGAATTAATTTTTTGTTTTGTTTTTCGAAAAGAAGACGCAAAATATCGAAAAAGATGAAAAAAGAAGAACGTGAATCGAATACTGTGTACTCACGCTTTCGAATAAAAAAGATGCTTCGGTAAACTCTCATCAAATCGACAGTAAATCGGGTACAAATCGCTGTGTTAACAGTCGAATTCGCGAAAAAATGCATTTATCTCACAAATAATTAGCGATTAAATCGAAAAGAAAAAGAAGTGAGATATGAAATGATTGTTAATTGAAAAGAGTTGAATTTTTTTTGTGCGAAAATCGATCGAAACGCGACTTCACTTTTGTGAAGACTTTTTTCAGCTTCGCTTTTATATACTTTTCGACGGCGGCTGTTCGCGTTCGGCTCGCGTACGCATTGCATCAGCTTTCGGCGCGCGCCGACTTTTTGGTTTTCATTTGGTTTTCACTCTTTTTCTGGTTTCGTATTTTTTAAAAATTTTGTTTTTTTATGCAAACTTAAGTTTTTTGTTAAAAGCCGCTTTCTTTCTCTGAATAAACCGGCAAATATCGAGAGAGCCGAAAAGTGGAGCACACGTCATTCTTAAATGATGTTATGGTTGCGTCATTTTTGCAAATGAATTGCTGTTTCAATGTTCTGCCTAAAACCGGACAGTGAAATATCTCGTTTGCTGAATATTGAAAAGCAAAATGTGCTTGAGGTCGCTACCGCTTATCTAATTTTTTTCAATATTTATCTTCAGTTTTTGCGAGTTAATTATTGCCTTTCGCAAATTTCATTGCTTGGCACACAAGATAAACTTATCATTTTGTTTGTAAAGAACATTTTTTACATTATTTCTCTTTTTCCTGATTGTTTTTATTATTAAATCATTAGATTAAGTTTATCTTAAATTCAATTAAAATCACGGGTTTTTAACGCCTCGAATCTAATTTATTTCCGAGAAAAATTCGGACCAATCTAACGTGCAATTTGTCAGATTTCGTGTATATTATCAGCTTTAAACTCGTTGATTGCATAGCGCTAATTAAGGAAATATTTTTGGATTTATTCACTCGTGAAAATTGAGTGAAAAAATTTCTAATTCTCAGTGTATTCAATTTACGTCATTTGCTTTCAAGGTAAAGAGAAAGTTAACTTGCAGAACATTTGGCTAAAAAGTTGAAGGTTAGCAAGAACATGTGCTTTTTCTCGTAAATTATTTGTCATAAAAACAATCTTAAATTTCTTCTTTTGTTGCTATTATTTTTCTATAATTTCATCGCTATCTAAAGCTGATTGCATTTCTTTCTAAGAGTTTAAATAAGGAGGAAGTGTGTGAAGAAGAGCAGCGCTTAAAACGCTTTTATTTTAATTTCATTATTTAATGTTTTTGTAGATTGCATCAACCTTTTATAAACACACTTCTCTCGCTTTAAATCAAGTGTTTAAAAATCCAACTTTGATCATGTGTTCGCATTCGATTCGGAGAAGCTTTACACATTTGTATGATGAAAGAAATTAATTCCTTTCGATTGCACAAACATAGGCAAACGATATTTATTCGCTATAGAAAATGAATACACAAATGAAGGCATAATTTCAAATAATGGCGAAAGATTGGATTGGAAAGAACAATTGGAGATCTGCTTAATAGCTAAATAAAGCATATTTTGATATAGAAATACTAATTTCATTTAGATATCAAGATATTATTGATTTTAAGTATTTACGGCAATTTTCAGCCCTATATTAAAAAAACTCACGTTTTATAAAATTTATAAAAGCTAAAACATTAAAATTTACTAAAATTTTTTAATTGATCAACTTTAATTCTTGTAAAGTCTTTTTATTTCAATCAATTTTTTGAATAGAAGAAAACATTTACTGATTTATACAGCTTAAAATAATTAAATAAAAATTACTCCGATACTTAATCAAACTTAAAATTTACCAATAAAGAAGTAATGGATGAAAAAAGTGAGTGAAGAGCAAAAAGTGTGATTTGAAATAAATTAAAAAATTGTTGGCTTCACCTTCATTCTAATGAACTAGAATTCGAGTTCTAGAATTTTTTTCTCTACCATTGATATGATAAATAGGACTTCTGTGAGTTATAAGCAGTAAAAGCTATCTTGGTTGCCAAGTGAAGGCTGAGAAAAAGCAAAGAGAAGCAAACATAAATGTTGCGAGAACAATAATATGACAGACATTAAGATACGAATGCGGTTAGAAAAACAAATTTGATTCATTGTCTTTGTTAATCGTTTCGAGCTCTAAAAAAATAGAGGCATCGATTGCTTTCAAATATAAAAAAGAAAAAAAGTTAACATTTGGCGAAATTCACATAAGCTAACCTTACATTGGAAACTAAGCTCATATCGAAATTTATAGGACATAAAGAAAACGTTAGCCATTAGGTTAAGTTCGCTTTAAAGTTGAATACAGATAGAATTAAAACATGACCACTGGTCGCGTACAGCCAATAAGAACAATCTACGTTGATAAAACATATAAAGCAACTGCGGAAACATTGCCTTGGGATGAATTGGTTAACATTGAAAAGTTTCTAAAGCCTTATTTCCTCCTGCAAACGAGCGTCGAAAAGTACTTCTGGAATGTGGCTAACAATAAATCTTACAATGGCATTCGTCGTCCCATTGCAATGGGCATTCACATATTCCTATGGGTCGTATTTGCTCGAGCCATTGCTCTGACCTTTCTTGAAGATGAGAAAATATTCTGGCTTCTTGGACACGGTAAACGAAGTCAACAACTACCTCAAATTGCTGTCTGCACCATTTTCTGGGCATTATTTGCAGCGTTGTCCATGAACAATTTCATCAACAGTCACCGCTTGTCGATACAACAGTTGAGTTGGTTGGAGCCATTCCAGGTTTATCATTACTTTTTGTGTCTGAAAGTTGTTGAATTCGCTTTTTAATTAGGTATTACAAGGTACTAAATCTCCTCATGATTTCGGTCTTAATCCACCGATGGTTGCGAAGTTCCGTAAACGAGTGATACAAAAGTTGAATCTCTTCTGGATACTCTGTGCGGCTCGTTCTGTTCTCGCTTCTGCTATTTTGGCTTCTGTATATATGGATGAGAAAGAGGAAGATCAAGACGGCTTGATATTCGTGTGGACAATTTTATTAACAGTTTGGTCTCACTTCAGCTCAGCGATTATCTATTTGACCACAGGCTTCTTCGATTGCCTTTGTTATTACTTCAGACTTCGATATCAGAAAGTGAATGGTGACATCGAAACAGCTTTACATGCCAAAGAGCGATTCAAAGCAGAGGAACGGTACAGATTTATGACTCACATTCTTCGTGAACATAATTACCTTTGTCAAAAGATCGACGAATACAATCTTTTCTGGTCAAGACATGTTCAATACGTTTATTTCCTGATTACACCAGTCACTATTTACGGCCTGTACCAAGCTATCTTTGTCACACACACGTGGATCGAAATTATTCTCCTTTCTCTTGTTACTGCAGAATCTTGGTTTCTTATGTCTTGGATGTCATTTATGGGCGCTTTCATGCATGATGAGGTTTGCATTAAGCCTTTGCACTAAAAAATTATTTTTCAACTGTCAATAGGCTCACGCTCCATATATGAAGTTGATTAGAGTCATGTTTCAATACTATCCACCTGATATTCATATTCAAGTAAGATAAGCTAACGAAAACTTGCGAAAAACTAACTTGATTATTTGCAGATGCGAATTCTGGTACAGCGGGTCTCAGGACCTGCGATCTCGTTTTATTGCTCCGACCTGTTCGAAATTGCTCATACATCATATTATGCTGTAAGTTTGCTAATAGACGCCAGTAGATTAATCAATTTTTTCTGATATACAAGTAATTTATTTTTTGGTCATTTAATTTCTAATTTTGAAAAGCTAAACACATTCTTTATGATAAAAATTTAATTTGCAGATCTGTATGGCTCTTGGACAAAATTTCTTCTTACTTGTTGACTTTGTTCAATCTCAAGATCCACCTGATACACCCACTGCGGCAATAAGCAATTCAACATTGTACAACAGCACCGAGTTGGCAATGGGCAATGCAACTTCTCTTTATTGACAAACTTCAATTTTTTTCCTTTTTTAGGCATGTAACCAAACACTACACCATAAACAAAAACGGTTGAAGTCGTAAACGAAAGTTTAAGACTGACCGA
>NCKU01002679.1:0-18040 GCA_003675995.1 Dinothrombium tinctorium | reverse complement strand
AAGTTCGTCTTTTCTGATAT
This sequence comes from Dinothrombium tinctorium, assembly GCA_003675995.1. Lineage (NCBI taxonomy): Eukaryota > Metazoa > Arthropoda > Arachnida > Trombidiformes > Trombidiidae > Dinothrombium > Dinothrombium tinctorium. The sequence goes on along the minus strand of NCKU01002679.1, from coordinate 18,020 downwards.
GGAAAATTTTGAATGATGTCATAAATGTTTGAGAGATGCTGATTTATCTCCTCAAAACTATTAACTTTTAATTTTCTTGTAGAATTATTTTGATGAATTTTATTTTCATTACGTTGAAAATTTCTTTTGGGTTGAGTTGAATTGTTTATTAAATTTCCATAGCTATTATTCTTCATTTCATTATTATCACTATTCTGTAATTGATTCACGATAGAGTTGCTAGTATTATTATGATCAGATATAATAGTTGTAACATTTGTTACAAAATTTTCACTTTCAGAAGTAGAAGTTTGGTCACAAAAACTTGTAACACTAGATTTGATCGCTTCAACTAGATCAACCATGAGAGTACGAATTTTATTATGTGTAAGATGTCCAGTGAGTTATGCAAAATAATGCTCGTGAGTATTTTATTCACGTAAGAACATTATAGCTAAGTCCACGAGGAAAAAATTTTGTTTTTATTGCTGACTGACTTCACGAATTTTAATCTATCTTCTTTTTAAATATGTAAATTTTTCAATCTTACCTAATTTTCTACTCATTTTCCTCCATAATTTTCAACCTAATCTTTCTTAAAATATTTTGTGTAAATTGCAGGAAACAATTTGTTATTTTTCAACTAGATGTTTCCACAAGCCATCATTGATTGAAGCTTATCAACAAAGCTCTTAAAATGTAAATCGGTTGTTGTGTAGTTGGAATTTACCATTTTCGATAATGCAAATCATTTTTTAATTAAACTCTAAAAAATAGATAATAAAATTATTCAGTTTATTAAAAAAGAAAAAATATATAAATAAAAATAAAATAAAATTAAAATTAAGCTTCTTTTTTCTGGTATGAACGAAAACATTGTGATGAAATCAATCTACTCTATTTATCCTGTTGCCAGAGTTACCTATTGGTAACTTTTGGTCACAGAGGATTTGCATTTTTAACCTCATAAATCCACGAAATTAATGCATTGAGCTTTTCGGGAGAAACAAATTTGAAATTAAGAATTATAATCTAGAGCAAAATACAAAGCCAAAATGCGTGTTGAAGTGATCATTTTGAATATGACTTATTATTTACCTTATGTGGACAAACTTTTTACTTTTTAATTAAAAGGAGTTGAGTTAAAAGATTAAATGATAGATGAAATTTTAGAATCCATTTATTTATTTTTTTATGATTTACTTTATTTCATGGTTCTCTTATGAATAAAAATAAATATTTAGCCTTTGATTCGCAATGAAATGACTTATCACATTTTTCTTTGCATTTGACTAGCTCCTTTTCATCTTTTTCTACAGTTATAGTGTATAAGATAAGCGGCACATTTATAAAAAAAAGGTAGCCGACTAACTTTCTTTTGAATTTGCAATTCTGAAACAAAACGATTTGTATTAGTATAGGTCCCATTTATAACAAAACTCATTGAAAAAAGGGTTTATAGATCAAAATGGACATGAAGCTGATATAGTTCACGTTAAAATTAATTAAATTTATTCCGCAAGCGTTTATCTAGCAATGTAAATAAGGCTACTATCAAAATATTTTGCATATTATTGCGCTTTACATGCTTATGCGAAATAAGGCTCTATCGTCGATAAGACGTAGCCGATTTTTACGTTAGCCGTACACATTATTAGATAATCTCTTTTGGAATATATTTCAATTATTATATTTCAAGTAAATTAAAATAAATTTGCTTGGAATCATTAGAAAGGAATCACTTGGAATCACTATGAACAAAACAATCTTTTGTCTTTTACACTGTTTTTGTATAAACATATATTTTAGTTTTACAAATTAAAAAATTTTAAACCTTTACAATTTCCTTTTAATCTTGACTTAAATTGAAATTTTAGTTTTCATATTCTACTCGCTCAATTGTGTAAATTCATAATTTTACTCTGTGACAATCATGCATTCAGTAGAGATAAAATTATTCTTTATGGGATTTTAGACAAAACTGTAAAATTGAACAAAATTAAATTTTACTTAAAAAAATTCCTTCTAGTATTACCGAATATTAAGTCGAGGTTTTAGTTTTGGTAAAGAACAGAAGTTTACTGTACTAATGATAGTGAAGAGTATTGATTTTTGTAAGAATTTTTATTTTTTCTAAAGCTAGAAGTCATTTTAAATCAAATTTAATTTTATTTTAAACTATGAATTAGCCTATACTTACTCGATGAGTTGCCACACTTTAGAAGTATTCATAGTCAAAACACCAATTAAATGAATCATCAAAAATAACGTTAGCAAAAGAATAAAGGATGGTCAATTAACTCTTAGTTAAAAGTTATAAGTTTTGTTATACAAAATTTTTAAAAATTACAAATTTAGTTTGTGTTACAGAAATATGAAATGTCACACTTCGTTTTAAGCAGAGTATAAATGTTTTTGTTGATAATGCTACCTATGTTACAAACAATAGAATGAGTAGCCATATTTGTAGGAAAATGTTACATTAACAAACTGATGTAAAATTTATCATACATTGTGCATCTTGTAGAGTAGTGTGAGTAATAAATGAAGACATTGTTTTGTTCTCCAATTATGCTTCATTTTGCATTGTTTATATTACACTCTTTCTACTGTGATTTTTCCGTCATTTAGCCGTCAGCATTCTCGCTATTAGTTGAAAATTGTTAACTTTATTGAGTCTATTCATTTTTTGTAGAGATATTGTTAAAGCTTTTGTGTATGGCTTTCCTGACTACTAGTATTATGTTTTCAGCATCTACTAATACTAATTTTTAGTTTTTCAATGTGTTAAAATTTCTAATTAGTTGAATCGCATTAAAATGATTTTTGTTCCATTTTTCTCTTTCTCCCAATTTACCTGCTTTTCACAAAAATCAGCTATTTAAATATGTTTCATGTATTTTATAGTTCATATTCGACAATTTCGATTGAAGAAAAAATAAGAACTTAATGTAAAGTACAGTCTTTCTATTCATTCTTCTTCAAAGTTAAGTCTTCGTTCAAGAATGAACTTGGTTTTACCTTTTTAAAATCCCAAGCACCTTGAAAACTTTCCTTCGGAAAGCTAGCTCATCGCTTATAAGTAAATTTATTACTTTATTCAACGTTTTCAACCTAAAATAAATGGTACATGTTTGCCCAAAATAGAATCGTGTATAGAAAAAAATTTCATTTCGCAGTAAAGTATAATTTACATTTAAGAATTTTTCATCCGCAAGAGTGCTTGATTAAAATTATATTACACTAACATTTTTAAAGCTGAAATGAGAAATGCAAAAGAAATGAAAAGCAAATTAAATTTGGATCGTTTATTTTGGAGTGTGATATTTATCATCCACCAAATTCACATATTTTTAGAAAAAGCGATTTTTTTCGCTTAATACCGCAAAAATTGCTTTTCATTTTTATTCACTTCAAAAAGTTGAAATAGAACTGCGATCGAAAAAGTGCCATAATACACGTCTTGAACAACTTTCCTTTCAGCGTTTTTTTCCTTTCATAATTCAACTCGAAAAATGAAGCGAATATTTGATGGAATTTTGACTGCTTTAAAAGCGATAATCTTTTATTATTTAGTGAAAAAAGCAAAAAAGAAAAATAGTCAAACTATTAACTGCTTGCTTGCCTAATATTATTCGCTCTTAAATTCTGTTTCTAAGAGATAGGCTCGTTTATTTTATTAAAGTAACGTAAAATTACAATTAGTAAAGGTAAATATATCACTAAATAAAGAAATTAAAAAAGAAAAGTTCTTTTACAAATAAAGTAATAAATATGTTCATTCTTTCGACTTCAAAACGATAGATTCACTTTTTGTATTCCGAAAAAGACTCGATATAAAAGAAAAGCACCAACTCACACTTACACAATCCTTAATAAGCGAGACAAAAATAAAATTTTGATACAAGTACAAAGATTCACTGTTTGTTATAAAGCACGATTTTCAAAAAATTATTTTATTTTATTTTTATAAGTAATTATTTGCGAAAATGTCATATTCTGAAATCTTATAGAACTTTTTCAATTAATAAGTATCAAGAGATAAGCAAAGTCTCTGTTTATTCGTTAAAAATTTAAAATAAATGAAGTTTTATTTATTTTAACATTAACAAAAAATTTTTAAATGAGGATAAGCATTTGAAAGTCAAAAGTTTAAAAGATGGCATTAAAACTACAATTGGTGAATTTTTAAATACTAAGAATTCTTAACATTTTTACGCCGTTAAATTCTTGTTATATTGGTAAAAAATGTGAACCTATCTTTTTTTATAGATTGTATAATTCTTATTACCAAAAATTAAGAGAAAAGTATACACTTTATGGAGGCAAAAAATATATAATATATAATAATAAATTCTTTGAGAACAATGTAATTTGTAGTATATGAGAACTTTGTAAGGTTTCTGCTTTCTTTCTTTCCTTCATGCATAAATAAGCTAAAAACTTCATAAAAGTGAATTTTTGAAATATTTTGAAATTAAAAATTTGCGAAAAACTTTTACGTAAATTATGCAAAATTAATTTTTTTTTCTGCAAAGTGTAACAATTTTTTAATGAACCTATTAAAAATGAAAGTTTTATAAAGAAAATATCGTCTTTACTTTTTTGATTTTAGCATCATAATGATGAATTAAGTTTCATAAAATAAATTAAAAAAAAGAATATTTAAAGAAAAATTTTTTATAATTCATTTCAATCATCAGAGGTGAAAATTGTTTTCAAAATTATGACTGGTCATTCAATAAACAGAAAGCGAAATAACGTTTGCTACTTTTGTCTTAGGTAAGCAACCTTCATTATTATTAACTTCATTCACTAACATATTTTTATCTTCAAAAAGCACACTTTTTCGAACTTCAAGCTTCACTTGTGAGCGGCATTAAATTTACATTTAGTTCTATTTTTAAGTTCACATGCATTTCTATTTTTTGTATAATTGAACAATTACAACTATTGTCGCCTATTTTGTTTTGTCGATCATTCATATGGTTGTCTATATTTTGACCACAGTTTTGTTACGAAGATGAGCTCATTCCACAATTAAGTTACCAAATATCTTAAGTTTCATGACTAATTTTTACTCATTTAAAATATTTTTAGTGTTTCACACAAATAATATGGCCAAAATGAAGATACACTTTGAATTTACAAATGGTGGTGAAATAATGCTGCAAAGAGTGAATTTTTTTTTGCAACAAGTGAAAGACTTTCATCAAAATGTGAAAATTAAATTTGAAAGACTGAAATTGAGCAATTCTGTAAAGCATGGTAGAAAAATAATAACTTTTCCTCTGTATCAATATACTGATTTTGAAAATGAACTGAGAAAATCAATTATAAAAGAGTTTCAAAGAAGCTAAGTCATTCATAAATCAGCAACAAAAAATTAGTGGTCACAAAGTAATATTACAAAGGGTATATTTATTTTTATTTTATATTATTTGATAAATTACACTCTAAGCATTTAATTGTGTTTAAATGAGATAGAAATTTGTAATGAATGTATGCAATGAAACCGAATTGTTTCTAATGAAATTTAAAATTTTCTTTACTATCAAAAAAAAGTAACAAATATCGCTGATACAACAATAAATTTTTCTTATCAAACGTGTAATATTATTATAAGTAAAGATAAATGGTTATTTCCTGAGTAAGCACTAGAGTCTCGAAGTGACCAAAGAAGCGAAACGACTAGCTTCGGCATTCATTTTATGCTTATTTTTTCTCTAAGATGTCAATTTATAGAAGATTTATTATATAAGAGATGCAAAAAGTATTGAGAATGAAGCATCTTTTACGGCATTAAAAACGCTTTTATTCTTTCGACCCCAATATACGATAAAACTCCGACTCTATCATTTGAAATCATCAGCTGCTTCAATCTGAAACTCTTTTCTACGTATCACCACATTTAGGTTTATGGAATACGTTGATTTATTTTAACTTCAGATTTTTATGATGTCTTTCTCATCTTTCTTACTGTATGAATCGAATTTTATCTTATAACTCATAATTTGTCGTTATATAATACTGCTATAATTTTATACTTTGCCGTTTAAGGAGTAGGTACAGAAAGCGACTCAAAATTATTTGAGCTTAACGTTAAGAAGTAATGGTTTAAAATAATATTCATTTTGTCACTTTTCATGCGCCACTCCAGACATTTGTCAATTTGATTCATAAAAAATAACATAAAACAGCGTTCGGTGTAAAAGTGAACAATAAAACTTTCGCTTCTTTCCATGTGTTGATTTGTGATTCAAATGCGAAATGTCATTTTTGGTGGTGTTTAATGGTGAAAACTATCGCTAAAGTTTTACTCTAAATACAGAAACAAAATGTAAAATGAAATAAAGTGCTATTCGACAGTGCAACAAATTTTCTTTTCACTTTGTTTCGCTTTCAGAGAAAATTCAGTTACTTTATCACCTAAAATCGACATTCCTTTTATATTAAAATTCTTTGTGCAGAAGCATTAATTAATTTTCTCTCCACTACTCCATGCGTCTTTTCAATGGTCACGAATTCGGATTAAAAAAATTAATTACACGATTCTTATATAAAGAGTTCTTGTTTTAAATAACTTTTCACTATTTAAAAATGTGTTATGAAAAAATTGTTTTGCACATTTCTACGCTATAATTAAACTCAATCACTCTAATAAACATATTTTACAGAAAAAAGCCAATTCAAGCCAAAAAAAGTTTGATTTAAAATAATTTGTCTAATTTTTGAGTTAACTGAATTATGGGTGCTGTTGCTTTTTGCAAAAGCAACAAACTCAAGAGCGCAACATAAGACTTCGCTTTTGTTGTAAATGTTTCGCGAAAGATTTCATTTAAATAAAACGAGTTGAAGCAACCAAGTGCACAAGAAAGCATTATGAAAATATTTTTAAATTTTGAATTCAACAAAAATTGAGCATTTAAATATTGTTTTTAAGGCTAAATGATCAGCTAATATAATAAATTTTTAATTTAAAAAACTAAATTCGCGAAGCCATATTCTTTCATGAACAATTGAAAGAATTTTTTCTTATATTTAAATTATCGGCTCATAATTTTTTCATTTTTATTTTAATATTCATAAAATGGAAAATGTCTCCTAGTTAAATTTATTCAAAAATATTAATTCATATTAAACCACAAATATGAGTAAAAAACTATTACTTATCAACGCTTTAAATGCAATAATAAGGGGTGTGTGAATTAAAACGCAACACATATAAAGTTGAATATCTTTCCCGTTTTGATCCTTTGAAATTTGATCTTTCACATAGTTCCGTAACACATTCTCCACACAGAACGATATATAAAATAAAAAAATCGGTTGGTGCGTTCCAAAATTACGACGTTTTCTGCAAACATGTTTTCAACCGAACAACTTGTGTTTTTGAAGGGTTAATGCATACAATTAAAATATACAGACTCAATTATTTAACTTAGACAGATTAATAGAAAAAAGGACATGCAAACAAAAGTTCTGCGTCAAAATTGCTGAAAGAATGGAAAGAAAATGGCTTTGTCCGAGACGCCGCATGAGTGAGGTAATTCCGAATTGTCCGAAATAATTGTATTTTTCTAACTCTAAAACTTAGTAAAATAGCAAAGGATCATTTTCAGTAACTTTAATATTCAAAAACTAAAGCATTCATCAAAAACTTTTGGAACTGAAATATTTTGAATTTCTACCGAAAACATTTGAATATTTCGAGAAATCTGAATTAAGTTACTAAGCAACTAAAGATACTGAATATTTAGTCAAAATGAAAAGTTGTCGCTCTTGCCAGGCTCTAATTTCTCTCAAAAAATCTAATTTGTCTTTGTTTACTTTGAAACGCTCTTCAAAATAGTCAGTTTCAAAATATTATATGCTTCGCTACTTTCTGTAGATATCGAGTGCTCATTTTCTGTTTAAAAAAAATTCTTCGAAAAAACTTATTTTTGTTTGAAAATTTTGAAAGATATGTGGAAATTAATTTCAATAAATTTTTGACACGATAATTCAGTTAAAAAGATTTTTTTCCAATAAAAACTTAAATAAACTTTGAATTTTTCTATAACCTATTTTATCTCTATTTTGCTATTTTTATCATAAAAATTACCTATTTTAACTTTTAAAATCACCTATTTGACCAGCACTAGTTATAACCGAAAAGATTCACAGCTTATAAATTAAGATTTTGGACTTTGAGACAAACGGCAAAAGAATCGGTTTAAAGCCATATAGGGTAACTCGCCGTATTTGTCGTATTTAACCCGGATATGGACAACCTGTCAATATTTGTAAATTAAGAATGTTTTTTTATCGGCACTGGAATTTTGGCATATTTTTTTACAGAAGAAGCACTGTTCGCCTGGGAGGATAAAAAACTGCTTAAAGGTTTAATGATGAAAGAGAGTAAGTAGAAACTTCTCTTTACATTCATAAAATAGGCAAATGGTATATTTCTTCTTTTCATTATATTGTCGGCCTGATTTTATTTATGGACACCGTATCCGCTGATGAACAATTTTATAATAGGAATTTTTAAAAAACTTCAATGTGATGAGAAAAATATTTCAATAAAACGGTTCTTCTGCCCTTATGTTTAAAAGTATGAATGACTTTTTATTAGAAAACTTTGGCGAATAAATAATTTACAAACGATTTTTTCTTAATTCGACATCCGGAGTGCGGGTTTTGCATCGATTTGTTGCCTTTATAGAATAATACAAAAAAAGTTCGGATGTGAAAAAGAGAAATTAAAGATTTATTTTTTGAATTGAAGATTTAAAAATTACTATCATCTATTTAATCAGTTGTATTTCGGTAGAAGAATTCAATGATAACCGAAAAACGATGCTTTCACGGATAAATTGTTGAATTAAGAATCGTAACGGTTTAGGGGATTCTAGTGTCAAAATGCATTGCGAAAAGCGGACTACAAAATTAATGCAGGATAAACATTACGCGATTTCAAATATTTTCAATAAAAATTGTATTGCGTTTTAATTCACACATCTTGTATAAACAAAATTCAGTAAAAATGCTAAGGTAAATTAAAAGTTTGCTTATTACAAATAACTTATGTTGTTTTAAATCTTCAATTTAATTTTTAATTAATTAAAATTATTTTTGTAGTTATAAATTTAATAGCTTAAAGCGATTCTTTTCGTCAAAAAATGTTTTCAAAATTCTTTAAAGAATCTTTATGAAAACAAGCAAACAAAATAAAGAAGCGGAAATCGAAATAGTTAACAATTTTTAATTAAGAAGTTTTAAAATTTGAAAAAAAAATATATTTCTAATTTCAAAAATTCATTAGTAAGAAATAAGTTTTCTAAGTAATAATTTGTTTCAAGAATTCAAATTTTATTTTTGCAAAACATTTGAGCCGACTGCTCATTTTTAAAGCTGCTTTACTTTATTTTACATACTTTAGAAACTAAAAGTTTGAGCAAAGAAAAAAGAAAATTCTGTTATGTGAAATGAATGTAAATGAAGTGCGTTTCGCGATTACTCATGCAGCAGTTAATTATTTCTTGTTGAGTATGCTTCTTTTTTATATTTTAATTAAAATATCCAAGCTTCTTCTACTTTTTTCTTTTCATTATAGTTTTGAAAATTTATGAAAATTGAAAACCAAAACAAATTTAAATTTGCATTTGTAATATTTGCATGCTAATATAAGTAGATCGCTCGAAAGTGTTTGATGATTTTAAACTTCTTTATAGCGGAAAAATAGAGCAAAATAAATATAAAAGGGTAAAACTGAATTGCTTTAAAAAAATAAGAAAATGAACCGAAGTTACCGAACCAAGTGCAAAAAAAAAGAGAAAATTTTATCAAAATTCGTTTAAAATTTTGTGTTCACAAAGCTGTAAAATCTTGTTTTAAGGTATTATTTTAGGTACTTAGGCAAAGTAGTGAATAAACAAAAAGTATTAAAATCGAGAGAATAAAAACAATCTCTTTAGTATGGATTTGCTTTTAGAAATGCTTTCGAATGTGAAAATAGTGAAGATAAAATTTCAGAAAAGTACGAGATAAAAAAAAAATAAATACGTCAGGAAACTATTTGCCTAACAAGTTTTGCTTTATTCAGGAAAGAAAACATCTAAACTTTTAGTCATGCTTCTTCGTCACCAATCCTCGAAGTATAGGAAATGAATGCAATGTATAAAATCTAGGTAAATATAAGTTTAAAATTTTCAGATGTGCTTCAATCAATAAGAATTCTCGTGAGATTTAAGTGGACAACTGCAGGCAAACATTGAAACAAATTCACAATTGGAGCAAAAGAAATAGCAATAATTTCTATTTTATTTCACAACAAAGCGACATTTATTTAAAATTTTGCTTATAAAAAAAATTGCTTAAAAATTTGGGAAATTAATTTTTCTCTCCTTACGTATATGTGTTTAAATATTGAAACGTGCAAGATAGCGGTGCTAGACGCAAAACACCAAGTAGACGGGGCAGCCGATTAGATTACGGGATACGCTCAAGTCTGGGATTCCTATTTTAATACTTTTTCCACCTCTAAGTGTCTAGCTTTTCGCCACGAATTTTCTTTTGACACCATTTCAGTTTCATTTCGTTCTTGCAACTCTGTTTCTTTTTGTCTGCGCTTCAATTCTCTTGTCGCAGTCTTTATTTCTTCGCTTTTATAATGTTAACATTGTTATTATACAAACACTATAGTTGTTATTCTGTTTTGTTTGCTATTGTTTAGTATCAAAATTTATTTTCTACGGCGTTATTTGAAACTACGTTCTTGATGACGTCGAATGAGAGCATAACAAAATAAAGTTAAACAAAAAATTGTAACAAATAAATAAGAACACATTTTTGAAAATTTATTTTAAAAAATTATTTAAAGCAATCTAATATCAGTTTATCATAAAGAATCTACCAAAAAATTTTAAAATTTTCGATTTTCTTACATTTTTGCTAAACATGTGCGTACATTCTTCAAAGTTAATATTTTCATCGCGGACACCAAATGATTCGAATTTTCGCATTGAAAAAGATTGGTGACCTTTTTGATTCAAAGATTTTTATAGGAGAAAAAAAATTTAGTTTATTTAAGTTATTGTTCAATTGGTTTCTTTAAAACTTTTCTCCAAAAATACCAAAAATTTGCATTTTTCTAAATATAATATAATATAAGGAAGCTAAAAAATGCTTTAAAGAAAGATTGTTACATTCAATTGGTTTCTGCCTTATAATCACTTGAAAAATCGTATAGCTTTCTAGTTATACAGTTTGTATTATAAAGTACAATACAATTTTTAAAGAAAAAAAATCAAAATCAACAAATGTTTCACATTCGAATGGGAAAATTTTAGAAATGAAAAAAATTCAAAGAAAAATTACGAAAACTATTTGTTTTAGAATGAATAGATACAATTATAAATATGAAGAGAGATTAAAATTTCTGAATTTGCAATCTTGAAGAACACGTAGAAAGATAAACATTTTGAAAATAGTTTTTAAAATTAAATCAAAGAGTAATGATATCCCAATTTCTTTGCATGAAAAAATAAATTTTCATGAAACAAACCGTCACGGAATTAAAGCAATCATTCCTTGTTCTCGAGTAAAATTTTGTGAAAATGATTTTTTTATTTTTAGTGCAAAAATTTTTAATGAATTACCTATTGTGAGAAACGAAACAGATTTTAAAGAATTTTTAAGCAAATGTAATAATTTTTATAAATTATAATGTTTTTTCTTCTCTTTTTAAATCTGTACTATTTTAAAAAATAATTGTAATTATCAAGTATTATTGTAATGACAGGCTTTAAGAGCAATTCTTAAGACCTGAACTAAATAGTTCGAATAAATTCAATTCAATTCAATGTTTTTAAGAGCTTTCTAACAAGAAGCAGTTCTATTGAGAACATTTTACATTAAAGAACTCAAAATAGTTGCAAGCTGCTTTATTAATTCAAGCTTCTTTAGAATTTTACTAAAGAATGCATAAAGACTTAATATGAACTGAAGAATTTGAATTCTTTCGATGATCACTTTGATAAAAAAATAGAAAATCCTCTTATTAATGATTTAAAAAATTGCATTTTTATCTCTTTAAATAAAAAAATAAAAAATAAAAAAACTTATTAAACAAGATTTAATTGTTTAAATTAGATGAATTTACTGAAATAGGAGCATTATTTGAACATCAACAGCAATGTTCATCAGAAAATAAAAATCTTAAAAATTAATAAGCTTTTCATGAAAGTTAAACAAATTCAGATTACATTTGAAAAGAAATGCAAAATGTTTAAAAATTTAAAATGCAACTACTGCATTCTGCATGCGTTATAACTTTGAAGCGTAAACATGTTTTCTTTGAAACAAAGTTTTATTAAGTTTAAGTCAAAATTTAGCTGCCTTTTTGTAATTATATTTACAACAGCAGATAAAATTTAATTATTATTTAATATTATATTTAAAATTATTTTATAATATTCTATTATATTTTTTATTATAAATCTCATTTTTGTCAACCTTTTTTTAAGCTGCTTGAGTATTAAAAAACTAAAAAGGCAAAAGGGAAATTTAAAAGCACATTAAACAAATTATGAAAAATTTTAAGTTTGACTAACTAAATCACACTTTTTGAAGATTTGACAACATTTCACCTACTTTCTATTATGCTTCATTAGCTCAAGTTTTCGTTTGAAAATAATCAGTTTCGTGTAGTTGCATATGGTGAGAATTTTGAGTCGATTTTGTTATGATAAATTTCATTTAAGTTAGGAAATAAAAAAATTGCAGTGAAAAAGTAAAATCAATAGATAATATAGTTTTACACGATTGGTTTCTACAAAACTGTATTAATTAATAATTATTAGTATTCTTAAATTTTAGAATAACAACTTGCGTTTCAAAATTTGCACCATTATGCGGTTACACGAAGCTGAGAACTTGATCTGACGAGCCAAACAGAAGATGAACGAAACGTTGTCAAATCTTTACACTTTGTTAGTATTTTCACTTTTTTTTTAATTTAACATAGTGTACAACGGTATTATTGAGTAAGTCAGCCTTAAATTTTTCATCTCTGAAATGCAATGGCAAAAACAAACAATTCTTCGATTATATAATGAAGTTTTTCACAGTAAACAAACTAAAAAAGACTTATAATCCCGTAATTGCATTTATTACGCGATTCTCAAACGGAAACGCATTATTTTAACATTTCAAAGCTTTTCTCTTTGTGATTGTGTTACATTATACTTTTTAGAAAGCTCAAAAAGCTTTATATTTCAAAGAAGGAATTTGAAACTTGCTTTTGCAAGAGTATAAAAAATTTGATTAAAATGTATTATGACAAACACAAAGTTTGTAAAGGATTTTCACTTTAAAATTATCATCGTTATACTTGCGACAGGAAAATGAATTTTAAAGAAAAGATATCTCAGCAGAATTATTTTACAGCTTTTTCTAGAGATCTCAAAGTGAGCATTTTTAGATGAAGTTTTCTTTGAAGAATTCAATCATAAAAATCTATCTTTTTTTTCTCATTTTTAGGTTATTAATTCAATGAGTGCAGGGCAATCATGTTATCTCGAATAATAAAGTTGTGTAAGAAAGATGCGACGAAATCGATAGCAAAAATGAATCTGAATATAGAAAATAGAAAATAAGAAATAAGAAGCTTGAGATTAAATATATTTTCTTTTTCATTTTTTTTTAGTTTCATTTGTTCTTACACTAGATATTCAAAAATTGAGCATTTTATAAAACAGATTAGTCATTTCAAGAATTCGAACAATTTTCATACAAATTGAAGTCCATTTTTATCTTGACTATGAAAAGCAAACAAAACTTCTTAAATTGAATAAAAATTTTACTTTAAAAATTTGCTAAAGATTTCATTACTTAAGATAGGAAGGAAAGCTCAAATAGAAGTCCTTCTGTTCTTTCAAATATAAAAATACAATGAGAAGATTGATTTAGCGAGACTTTAGGAAAGAAATCGGTGTGTTTTCTTGATCAAGTCAATAAAAATTCATGATGTCTATCTGAGTAAATGCACATTCAATGAGCATTTATGAAATAATATTGTGAAGAGTGCGCTTTGACCATCATTGGTTTATTAACATTCACTTACTGATTATCAGTCGTTTCGAGTTTCGAAATCAATCTCGTTTTCGAAACGTTTTAACGGATTATAAGCTGCTTAACATTTCAAAGACATCAACTTAGAAACGAATTAAGACGTAGATGGCTTTCTTTCAAAAACATAGAAGCAAAACGCCTACAATTATTTACTGATTTATGGACAAAGAAGCGAAAAGAAAACATTGATCTTTTCACCAGCAAAAATTGGCTAATAATTTCATACACACGTTGCAGTAAAAAATAGTGGTTGCAATGTCGATAAGTTTGAAAATACGCTAAAAATAATGGCGCATACGAACCATTAATTTCGATGAAATTTTCTGGTCGAATAACAAAAGTTGAGCGCTTTCATAAAGCATCGCTGCTCGATGAATAAAGTTTATTGTCGTTTGTGTATTCAACTCACACTTGTTTTGTCCTTTCGAATTCTTCGCTTCCAATCAGTTCTTGTCAAAGAAAACCGAGTATGACGAACAAAAAAGTTTGCTGCTTGAATTAAGTTTTGATATCGCTTTACAAAGATGCAAAGAAAGTAGTAACGGCAGCTTTCACTAGAAGCTCGAAAGCAACTGCAAGTCAATGGCAAAATACAGATCAATTTAAGTTCTGCGCACTTCTACACTGAATGTGTGCACACATGGTTCGCTCCACGCGAGTATACAGTGAGCAATTCTGTAAATAATTCAAACGAAAAAAAACTGCCATCATATAAAAAAAGAAGAGCATAAAAATTGTAAAATTCGTTCACACTTTTCAAGAACAGAAGCTTTTCGCATTCCATCTTATAGCTAAAGTTGCAAAATAACGTGGAAGAGTATTAAATTTTTTGAATCACGTAATAAATGTTTATTGAATTTGACAATTTTTGATTAAAACGTATGATTCTTTCAAAAAGAAGATGAAAGAAGGCATTTTTCATTTTTTAAAGAATTTTATGTATAAAAATTGTTGCTCTTCCATTAGTAAATTAGATTTTAACATGAGCGTAGTTATAAAACTTTGTTATATAAAAAGTATCGCTCAATGCATTGAAAAAAATTCATAAAAGCAATTAAATTTTTCAGGATACATTTTTTAATGCTTATTGTAAGTTGAAATTTTTAATGAAATGTATGTTATTACTGACAAGGAACCAATTCGAATGGTTCCAGAGCTTGTGAGATTGTTCATTCGAGAAATTAATTTCACAATAATGATAATTTCGTCAGTGAAAGCATAAACAAATCTGACTCTGATCATATTCGTCATGGCAATGATAATTTTTCTTATGGTAAAAACAAAAAGATGAAGACATTATTAAATTTCATATTAAATTCCATAAATTAACGCAACTTCTGAACAAATGGAATCTCTAATTAAATCTTTGCTTGAGTAATTTTATATCGAGTCTAATAAATAGGAAAATTATTTGTGAACAATATTAGTGGAGTGTGATTAGTAAGAACTATAATATTAAAAGGTATAGCAGAAATTTTACAAGTTTTATTACAACTGTGACTCGCTGAAGTTAATTATATTTTTTGGCAAACCTAACTGCCCCATATACAGGCTGTCTGGAAAGAAAGTTGACAAAAATATATATTAAACTAAATAAAAAAGTGCTCAACGTAAACGGAAAAAATTACACCAATAGAAAGATGAAAACTTCATCTAAAATTTTCTAATTGACAATTTTATTTATTTTAATTCAATTTTGCAGCAAGTCATTGTGAAATTGGCACTGTTTTCGCACTCGTTGACTTTTGCTGGGTATTGAGCGAGCTTCATTGTTGCTAATTTTATGAGTTTAACAAAATGTTAATTAAATCTTAAAAATTTTAATCATTAGCATCATAACAATAAACTTTTGTAAAAATGTTTGATGCGACCATCTTTTGCTAATATAACACATCTAATCTTCATTTCAAGAGTGAATTAAAAATACCCGAATATAAACGCGACAATGCGCGTGAAGCAAATTATTCGCGTGCAAACTTTACCGTTATAACTATGGCGAAAAATTCTGTTTTTTTCGATCGTGGGCATAAATCTCAATCTCTCTTGTTTCAGCAAAAGATGATCACATCAAACATTTTTTAAAAGTTTATTTTTTATGATACTAATGATTAAAATTTTTAAGATTTAATAAACACTTTGTTTAACTCATAAATTTAGCAACAATGAAGCTCGCTCAAAACCCAGCAAAAGTCAACGAGGGCGAAGACAGTGCCCATTTCACAATGACTTGCTGCAAAATTGAATCAAAATAAATAAATTTGTCAATTAGAAAATTTTAGATGAAGTTTTCATCTTTCTATTGGTGTAATTTTTTACCTTTTGCGTTGAGCACTTTTTTATTTAGTTTAATATATATTTTTGTCAACTTTCTTTCCAGACAGCCTGTATTCATATTATTAATGAAAAAATGTCACAGTTAAGAAAATAAAAGTTATGAAGCTTTGAATAATAATAAAAATATTCACATCTATTATGTCAGATGTATTATTTTACAAAAATCAAATGTCTCGACATGTGATAAAGAGACTAAAATCAAATTTTTATTATGATATTTAAATAATGGCTATGGAATGCAATTTGATCAAAGTCAATTAAATAGTAAAAACTAGAGATTTTTCCATAAATCTTAACAATTTATCATACTTAAGATGTATGATTCCTTTATATGTTAATGATTGAAAATATTTTATATCATTTTTAACTTTACATCTATAATCAATTTTTTATATAAAATCACGAAAAGCAAATATTCTTGAAAAAAAATTCCATACTTTTTTATAAATGGCTTCTTTGCGATGCGTTGTCAAATTTTTCAAGCATATACAATATATTGGCAAGTGTAAAAATTATTTTTAAGAGGTAAATTCAAATATTTGAGTATTTTTGCAATTCAAAAACAGTTTACTAGTGCTATCTCAAAATGAAATGAAAAAGTGTTTCATTTTTAAAGCTAAAAACGCATTAATATTTATTTAAAATCAATGTTTTAGCTCATAATTTCACTTCTCTTCCTCTTTTAGATGCTTAAAAACAAAAGAAAAAACAAAAATACGAAATATAAAAGAAAACTTTGTTTAGTAGATTTTTGTTGCGGAAGAAATGTCAGTTTTGTTAAGCTTTCTGGTAAAATAATTTAAAATGAGTTTTATTTTAGAATTTTCTATTTCGTTCTTGAAGCCCCTTATCTTCAATTCTGTATGCTACATTCTTTAAATTTTGCATGTCTAACATTTTATACTTGTACCTTTTCGTGGTAAGAATATATTTCGTGTAAGGTTTTAAAGATTAAGCTTTAGAAAAAGGGAAAAAAGAATTCTTTTCTTACGAAAAATTTTACTCTTTTTAAAACACATTTTATCTCACAAAGTTTATTGAAGTTCTTCATATGATCACAAAATGCAGTAGCAACTTTTGCTTTATTACTATGTACGTGGAAGAAAACAAATGTTTTCAGGATGCAATTCGATATATTAGGTTGAAAAGATCACATTATCTCAAATGACAGACATTAAAATCAAGCATTTCTTCTTAACATATTCTTAGTATAAACGAGAAAAAATTTTTTGTCTTAATTCTCATCGAACCAAAACTCATAATTACACATTTAATCGGCCTGAAAGCAGATAGTGAATATTAAAGCAACTTAGTCTCCGCAGAACGAAATTCACACGCTGATTTAGCACTCCAGGGCTATTTCTGTAATTACTGTTTACCGCCTGTCTTCAACGTTCACATATTTTGAGACAACAAATTAGCTCAAAAGCTACATGATGTGCTTAAGACGACGATTTCGCTTACTGCCACTCAAAATAATGTCTGCAATAAAATTGATTTTAGGATTTACTGCTCGCTGTATCTCTTTTTTGCTATTCGTTTCACTTGCTTTTTGACGCTGTTTTAATAGAAATGGTAGAA
Source organism: Dinothrombium tinctorium (assembly GCA_003675995.1). Taxonomy (NCBI): domain Eukaryota; kingdom Metazoa; phylum Arthropoda; class Arachnida; order Trombidiformes; family Trombidiidae; genus Dinothrombium; species Dinothrombium tinctorium. The sequence continues at coordinate 11 of NCKU01002679.1, read as the reverse complement.
AAGGTTTTTTT
>NCKU01002678.1:0-18057 GCA_003675995.1 Dinothrombium tinctorium | reverse complement strand
AGCACAGTTCGCCATTGTTATGGCAGGTTGACAAACACTAAATACTCACTTTGAAAAGCGGCTGCCGTCGAAGTGCTCATTTCAAGCAGAGTCCGCGTTCGTTTGTTGCTGTTTACTAAAGCTCTGAAAAATTGATTGTCGATTGAGTCGCGATTAAAATGTCTTTCGATTTTCAATTCTCGACTTACTCAATCATCTCATTCAAGGCCATCTTTGCGGGATCGTAATCTCATTGAGCTCTCGTCTCACTATTCATCACTCAACGCATGACTATTCGCAGAAATTTTTTTATTTGCGTCCGATTTGCAATCAAAACTTTCGACTGTCAAAAACTTTACTTTCATTTCGTACAAAAACTCTTATGTCTTAACAATTTATCTGTTACAAACACATTTCAAATGAACCAAACATATCAGCCTCAAGACTAGTTACTTAAAATTCATAGTTAAACTTTTTTTACGATACAATTTAAAACAGAGTTACACTTTTGCTTCGGCTATACAAATGCAGTGTACGCTTTTTATCGCTCAAAGTATTGTTTGAGTCCGGGCTACTTCCACCCTCTTCGAGGCGCTGAGATAACCTTTTTATAAAAAGATTGGCCATTTTCAATTCTTTTCTCAATTGAGCTGTCGATTTGTCAAAGTCTGATAGCAGCAGTGGATGCTTAACGATTGCAGATGATGATGGTCTTTTCACTGGATCTTTATGAATCATTTTCTACAAATGAACAAAATTTTTCAGTGAAAATGGAAATGACTTAACGAGCTATTAACTTACTTTGATTAAGTTGTAGAATTCTTCCGATAAATTTGGCAGTTTCGGAATTTTTCCATTTCGAATATCGTGCCATTTCTCTCCGTTTTTTGTCAGTTCTTCACCTGATGCCATTTCAAATATGGTCAATCCCAAGGAGAAAATATCGGCTTTTGGTAGATGAGAGTAATCCTCGTGCAAAATTTCATATGGTAAATAACGACAATCTCCTTCTTCTACTTGAGGATACAGAACTGATGTTACAAGACCTAAATCTCCGATTTTATAAATGACATCATCATCATTATCATCATCAACAGAAATGCAATCGTCAAAACCATCTTCAGATGAACACATTAAACGATCGTTCAAATCATATAATGATGATTTGTGATTTCGAGAGATGAAAATATTTGCTGGTTTTATATCTAAATGAACTAAATTTTGAGAGTGGATGTATTTCAGTCCTTGCGCAACATGGAGTAAAACTTTTTTCAGTTGGGCCTCTGTAAACTTTTGCCCCTTTGCTTTGAGATCAGCAATTAAAGTTGAAAGACTTCCGCCATCACAATATTCATTTTGAATGTACATATGATCATTTTCCGCCCAGGCACTGTAATACTGAACTACTCGACTATGTTTTCCGAGCACAGCGTGTGCATAAACTTCATTTAAGGCTCTTTTCGCGCTTTGAGTTCCATGAAAAGGTTTTCGAGTTCGTTTCAAGGCATACTGACAACCATCAAGTCTATGGACACATTTATACACGCTGCCATGCTCTCCTTTTCCAATTTCACAGATTTCGACAAAATCTGCATTGTAACGAGAAGTAGAATTGTTTTCATAAACTTGTCCATTCCATTGTATTGGTTCAAATTCCGTTTCGCTCTCGTCAGTTTCGTCAAAAAGATCTCTAGCACCTGATTCTATGCTCGAATTATGGTTCAAAAAACTCCTGTTAAAAAATAAGCAATTATGTTGAAATTATCGAAAGAAGTGCACGTGTGGAAAGTTAAGTGAACATTTTATAGGACTCGCTTTGGCTCATTAAACTCATGAGAAAAGTTCGTTAGTTCTACAGTTGAGCTAACGGTCGTGAATTTGTTCTTAAGAAGGAAACAGAAGCACCTGCAATTACTGTATAAACAACGAATGCAACGGCCGTCGAGAAAGTAAGCAATGTAAAGCAGTTCAACGATCGCAGCTGCATACAAACTAATGCTTTCACATGCATCAAACAGTTAACAGTTGGTTTGAAAATAGAAGCGGAGACGCATTCCTGCACAAAAGATATCGCAAGCGGACGTGTCTCGTGTCATGCATTGAAATTTGGAGCAAATGATTGAAGCGTTACAAAAGAGCAGCTGGTGTCTGGGGTTCAAATCACTTGAAGCCCTTTAAACACATAACCGGCGGCAATGAGCGGAAAATCAAAATAGAAACTAAAGCAATAAAAGGAAAAAAATATTTACCCGTCTAACGAAGACGTCTTCTGACGTTTTTGACGTCTTTGCTGAAGCATCATTCCTGTCGGAGTGAAAGGATTGATGTTCACCGAACGCGGAGAGCAGCTGTTTCTTCGTTTCTGTCCTTTGAATCGTTGCGACAGAAAAGAAGTGTCTAAAATGGGCGTTTGTGCGTTTTCCTTGAACAAAGTGCGCGATTTGGCCGTTTTGATCACATCGAATGCGGCCGCTTCGATGCTGTTCATTTCGGCACGTCGAAGAAGCGTTTTCGGCGTTTGCGGCGAACCGAAAAGCCGCAATTCGCGCACTTTCTTCACATAACCGGGCGAAATGGTCTCTTTGAGTTTCTCCAATTGATGACAAAGCAAAAGCGAGGCGCATTTCTCGTCGCTGTTGTAATCGTCGTCGCAAACGTCGTCAGTTTGAGTGCACTTCTCGCTGCTGGTATCCAAATGCTTGTCGTCGCGCCAAGCGCACGGCGACGAAAGTGGACTCATATTGTGGTCACCGCTTACCTCTTTCATCATCGGATCGCTGTTACTGCTCGTCGACTCGCAGTCGTAGTTTTCGTCTTCGTCGCGAAAAAGAACGCGCTGTAATCGAGAGTACATCGTTTCGCTCTCTGCTTTTGCCGCCTTTTCGTCGTGCTTTTGCCGCTCAAACATCGTGTGGGCGGTGTGCGGCGCTGCTTGCGTCCAATCGACGCTCGCCGTTCGTCTGCTCACGAAGCGCTCATTTCGAACGTCACTATTTGCGTGTTTTGTTTTTCGTCCGAAATTCGTAAAATTCTCTTTGTTTTGCAACCACTTTGATTTCGCAATTTTTCTTAACGACCGACTCATCGCATTACTATTCAATTGCGTCACTGTCTTATCTTAATTTTAATTATTAAATCCGTCAAATTTTATTAACGTTCGTTTAAAGCGCGCATTTTTTTCGGCTGCGGCTGAGTACACTGAGTTTGAGCGATGCTGGTTTTTCAAATTCAAACGACGAATCATTTTAAAAATGCTTCGTTTTGATTTTTCATTCAAAAAAAAGAATAAAAAAGAATAGATTACAAAGGTCTTTGTTTTTCGAATCCCTCGTTAGAAAATGATGAGAGAACATAGTGACAGTCAGTCGCAGCCGAATGATGAAAACGGCGCGCAAACGACGTCTGCGATTTTAATGGCCGTCGCTGCGAACGATGCTTATTTTCTGCGCTAATTGCGGCACTCGTCTCACGCTCGAAGAAGGCTCGAAATGCAATCGCTTCTCGTGTAAAACGTGTCCATACGTTTTCAACATTCGACGCAAGCTTGTTTCTCGAAAGTACCCGAAATTGAAAGAAGTGGACGAAGTCTTGTCCGATTCGCAGGTTTGGGATAATGTGGATTCAACCAACGAGAAGTGTCCGAAATGTGATTTCGAACGCGCTTATTTTATGCAATTGCAAACACGATCAGCCGACGAACCGATGACCACCTTTTATCGTTGCGCGAATGAATCGTGTGGTCACAGATGGAAAGAGTGAAGCAATCATTTACTATCAATTCGATCATCATTTCTAAATATCATATTGTATTTGTACAGTAAAGGACATCGAATTAAAAGCGATATATTAACAGCTTAATTGAAATGAATACTGTTGAGATTATAAAATAAATAAATGGTTGGCTTGCAATTTTTTACGTTAAGAATTTAATCGCTTTTCTTATGTCTTTTTTTATGAGTGATAAGGTTTGAAGATTGCGTGAATGATTTTCCACATTCACGGCATATGTGAGGTTTCTCACCTGTTTACAAAATTATAATTTGTCTCATGAATTTAATTTCTGATAGTCAATATTTTAATTCTTACCTGTATGAATATAAGTATGTTTCTTCAAATCTGACTTTTGATGAAATGATTTTCCGCATATTGAACATAGAAAAGGTCGAATGTTTGCGTGAATCAAGAGATGAGTAGTTAAAGTAGAAGAACGTTTAAAAGCTTTACCACATTCATAACAAATGTGTTTTAAAGTTTTCTGTTCGTTCCCTTTAAATTGCATGAAATATGCTTGGCTCAAATCGCTCATTTCGTTTGATTTATGATGTTCAAAAGTGAATATTTGAGGAGAAGCTAAACTGTTTCGCTCAATTGTTGTTTGAAACTGTTCGACCAAAGTTTGCTTTAACGGACGCGCAAGAATCGCTTCAATCGAGTGAGAAAATCGCTTTTTAGAGTCTAAAGCAAAATTTCAAATTAAACAATCGAAAGAAAAAGTCGACATACCTTGAAAAGGTTGCTCTTCCATTTGGTCACAGAAGCTGAATGCTCATCATTTATGAACTTTGCTCCATTTATATACCATTTCAAGTTAATCCGGATTAGAACGATGTACCACGAAAATTAGATTAACGGCTTAAGACTAACCGCACAGCGCATCTATGATCTTTTTCTTTTCTGCATTTTCAAGTGCTATGCTCGAGAATTAAAGTCGAATAAATAATTCATAACACAGTATTGCAAATAGCGGTTTAATGAAAATAAGTAGAATTAAAAATCGTATTTGTGTTTGATATATTCACAGTAAAAAAGTTAGATAATAGTGCAATAAATCTCTAGAGGTTAGAAACAATCTTTTAATGGATTCTGAGTAAACATTTCGCGTATTAATAATTTATATCAATCCGATTTGCGAAAGATTACAAGGATCAATGGATTGAATATAAAGAGTCTATATTATAGACTGATTAAATGTAAATTTTCTTTACTTACCTTTTCGTTCTTCGAAGTCTTAGAAAAAAGAAACGATGGATTTAGTCTCAGCAATAGTTACTATTAAAATCAAAGACCATACTTTCTCTTTTTTTAATAAAATCGAAGTGTACAAAATTTTATTCAATAATACCTAAAAGTGATATCTAAATATTGTTTTCAACAAAAAAGAATTTACGAAGAAAATCACATTATCATTTTAATTTATTTCTTCCTAATTAAACACTATTCATGTTTGTCAATCTTTTAAATTGTTCAACTTTCTTACATTTCAACAACTATAAAAAAAATATATGAATTAGATTTTTAATCATATTTCTAGTTTTCATACGTTATTTTTAACGTCCGGCGATGCATTTTTAATTGCTAATTGTAGCAAATTAAATGCTAATTTGGACATTTTCTGATCATCACCAAAGGTGATCACACGATAAAATGTGTCCAGAGCAAGATTAGATTGACGCTTTAATTGCTACAAGAAAAAATTGATTACGCAATCAATTGAATGAATTTATTCCGAAAGGGCCTATCCAACAATGTATGTATTGTAGGAAAGGCGCTTTCGGAATAAATCAAATCGGATTCTATCAAATGATATTTACGTTTTCCTCTCCAAGCATTTTCAAGTGTGATAAAATTTTGTCCATAACATGGATGCTTAGCTGACTGATTTTATCCATAAATTGTGTGTCATTCCCATACAGTGAGTCATTTGAATCGACTGTTGATGTGTCAGAGTAAATAAATAAATGCTTGATGAGCTTAAATACCTTTGTCTACATGATAAGGATAACATTCTTGAGATATTATCGACAAATAATTTAAAGCGTCTAAATATATTTTCACTTTAGCATCTGAGTGAATATCAAATGTGTAATCTTCGATCACGTTTAAGAGACCGCAAAATAAATAAAGTGGTTCTTGCTCAGGATGATCCTAAATGCAAAAACTGAAGAAGCATAATTCACTTAATAAATTAAAACTTACAGGCACGATAATTAAAAATGATAATAAATTGGCTATGTAGGACACAATGAAAGACTCGGTTGACTTGCTCTTTCCATCTGCTAATTCAATTGTTTGTGGTACTTGTGGAAGAAGCATGATTGCTGCTTTGAGGAAAGCATCAGTTTGTGGCAAACATGTATTGACAAGAGCAACTTGAGCACAATTTAAATATAATTGTAGCCTGAGAAAAACATCATCCAATGAAGGAACTGTTATGAATGAATATGCCAAACATGTTCTAACGAATGCGGTGGTTTTTTTCGTATGGTGACCTTTCACAATCGATCTTGTACTCATAGCTAGTTGGTTTACGCTATGAACCAAGTAAGAAATCACATTTTCTAAATTTGAAAAGTTCGCCCGCGAATCGACCATAAAATTCAAATGTGCTTCAAAATCTCTATCGAAAGATACCATACGTAAAAAATCAATTATCAACGAAGATATTTGCCGTTTTTCGTCCTCAAGAGTTAAAGCGTTCACCGAATCGTGCATTGTTTTGCACAAATATGTCATCGAATTAAGAATTACAGGATCAGAGGTGGTTTTAAAATCATCTTCATTGCCCGCATTAAAATTTTTGACAAAGAATTCAACGATTATCTTGCATGCGTCAACTTTAACCGATTCTTTTTGAAGCATATCCAAAAAAGGAATGAAACTCTCCATTGAGAAAAATGAATAAAAATCATTTGTTGAAAATTTAACAACTTTGCTGATGATTGATATAATGTTATTATAATGATCTTCAAAGGCTCTGTCAGGTTGCATATGTTTAACAATGTCGCGCAACAAAGTATTTATTTCTTTAATGCCAAAATGGGCGACAACGAAATCCATCCATATGTCAGCGCAAACAATGTACTCAGAAGCCTTCAATCTAGCAATCATTTTCCAAACTTCATTTAGAAGTATAAGTTTTTGTTGATCGTCGAAATCGACCCATGAAGTTTCACCACTTACGAAACACGAGCCTAAATTTTTTAAAAGATGATACTTTGGAAATGTTTTGTCAACTTGATCGCTGCTCGCAATCGTTTTGACCATCTCTACGAATCTTTTCGCTCGTTTTGTTATAAATCCTGGCCTAAATGAAGTTAAAATTGAATTAAGTAACAAAGCGTAAACACCAGTTTCATCCCCAGCAGCGGTTTTTGCATCGAAATCACTAAGAATTTCGTGAAGAAGTGAATCTGATGCTTTGTAAACTATGCATTGCAATATCCAATCTAATGTTGGTGTATAGAGAGTTAAATATGTTGAATAATCAACTTTTTGTGAAGACAATAAGTTTCGAACCAAACTGCTGTCAAACTACAAAAGAACATTAGTTAGACAGGCAGATGATTAAACTAATTTTGAAGAAAAACTTTTGTGAAATTATTGACTTAATTTACCTGTTTAACAGTGAGAAAAAAATCATTTAAAACTTGTTTGAAAAGTGATTTTTCAGACGGAACAATTTGTATGGCAACTCTGCATACGTAGGTACGAGCGTACATCGCTACAAGTGGATCACCAATGCCCCTTGTCATCTTCAATAACCTTTTTAGCGCTCTGATATTTTCAACTTTAACATTTTTTTCATCCGCTATAAATCCATATGTTTTTAAAATAGCGGCCTCAACGTAGAGTCTTGGAATCAGCTCTCGAATGGAGGCGACTTTATAAAACCAATTGCGACAAGTTTCTTTAGCAGATTCGATCGCAGAGTTTGACTCGGCTTTGCAGTGAATTCTATTATAAACAAAGGCACCGAAATTATCAAGTATGTCTGTAATAAGAACAAATTTGCTTGGATAAAATTGTACCACAGATACGTCTGCCAGTAATTTGGCACACTGAATGACTATTTTCAACGCTTTCACTCTTTGATCCTGTTCCCAAGACTCTTTCAAAGCAGCATTTAATTCTTCTATACGACAAACATAGTCTTGCTGCGTTAAATTGAGCATTTCTTTGACAGATCCCTCTTCAAAATCATCCAATTGCTCTAAACGATGTTTAACTTTTTCTGCGACCGATGTATTTTGCAAATTACGAATACTGCTCGATGAAGGTCCGGACACGTGACCGCCGACAAGGAAGGAAGTTCTGATCGAGAGTCGCTCAGAAGTAGTGTATTTGCTGAGAATGTGAGACTTTTTTGCGGACCACTGCTCGAAATCATCTTCAATATAGTCGTTGCAGATACCGGTACCCTGCAGTTTCGGCTTCGGCTTTGACAACGAGTAATCGACGTGCGGAATGATAGCGGACTCTTTAAGCGCGGCCGACAACGGATCAATGCCTCCCCACGAAGTGGACACTCGTTTTTCATTGCGTTCGACAATCTTTTCACGAATCGAAGGTACACAAGAAACACGCAGCGGCACTAAAGGGTGCTGCGCGACGGCCGCGCGTTCGGCGGCCGGCGGTCGACCAGTGTTGGGGCGGTGTTTTGGATGCCTGCAAATAAGCGAACGATTGTGAAATAAGTGAGAATTAGGAAGAAAGAACGCGTTATCATCACTCACCATTCCATGGCTGCTGCTCAGCGAAAGGGCGCCGTCGGCGCTGTGTTCGATATACACCCCTTCAAATTCAGCGATAAACTCGCATTGAGTTAATTCACCTTTTCAGTGAATTAAAAAGAAGTGGAAACAAAGTTCAGTACACGCGATGAGAAGAGCGTGCTTTGTAAGTTCGTTCTTCGATTAGAAGTGAATTCAGTTCTGATTTTGAAAGTGGAGAAAAGTTTGCGTGAAACGAAATTCGGCTATTTTCACTTCTGGCTTCTTGGAATCGATCGCAATGCAAGACGCGCCCCTCGACTTCTGTGTGGACTGTCTTCGAATCAATGGACGGTTCATTCATTCTTTTCTCCTCTTTTTTTCCACTTTTCGAAACGACGCTTTTTCAGTTTTCTATCCGATTTTCTCTTCTCGACACTCTTTTCAGTCACCTCTTCGCATACCGCCATTGATCCGACCCCAAAGTGGCCGCTTTTCGGTGAGTTGAACGTACCCTTTGTGTAGCGTAACGCTGAGCGCTGCTCTTCTTTCTTATCGCTTCTCGTTTCGTAGTCTTTTCGAAAACTCACATACATTGAAAACCGAAATTTACTCTTCGACTGAAGCTTAACAAAAAAAATTGACTCTAGAAGAGTGGGTCGCAGCAAACAATCGCCATCCGTTCGTTGTTCACTTGATTCACAATCGTCGAATGCAAGGTATGTGCGAAGGAAAACCACATTTCAATTGTTCACCTAATTTACAATCGAATGATCACTCGATTTCGACAGATTTCGGCAATCGAAAAGCACAGGGTTCGAATTGAGGACCCTTCAATTAACAGTTAACACTTCAAAAACTGCAACCGACTGTGAATATTTTTCTATTTTTGATGAAACGATGGCAAGTCCCCATTGGAAGGTGAGTGCGATTTTCTTCCTCTTTTAGAAATGGTCGCAATAACTATTTTCTTTGTTCGCAGCCTTTCCAAATGCCAAACAATCACGAAAATGCAACAAATATGCCCTTTGGGCGTTCATCTTTACCACTTTCATCCTCATCTTACACATGCTCATCAAATAGAAATCATTCAACAAAAAGTAATTCCTCCTCTTCAAGCAGCTACCAAATAGATGGAACAAGCAACGAGCAACTTTCTTCCTCTCCTGGTGGTGCCTCTTCGGAATTCCGAGAAGCGGGAATCGTCGAGAAACTCTTACCCTCTTATGGTTTCATCCAGTGTTGTGAAAGACAAGCCCGTCTCTTTTTTCATTACAGTCAATTCAACGGAAACATCGAACACTTAAAACTCGGAGATCCTGTAGAATTCGAAATGACTTGTGACCGACGAACCGGTAAACCAATTGCCAGCTCTGTTGTTAAGATCAGTTCGGAAGCCGCGCTTATTGGAGAAGAATTAAGTTCTGAACCTGTTACCGGCTTTATTACTATCGAAGTGACCGATGACAAAGAAGGACGTGTGGCTTACGAAAGCAGGGGAGAGTGTTTCTTTCTTCCTTTCACCAAAGAAGATATCGTCGACAAAAACGTTGAACTCAAGGCAAAAGATAGTGTTATTTTTCACATCGCTACAGACAAAAGTGGCAATTTACGCGCGCGTCACATTTCTATTAAAACGCCAACGCCTCAGCGATTCGAAGGAGTTGTGTGCACTCTTAAAGATTCATTCGGTTTCATCGAAAGAGCAGATATTGTTAAAGAAATATTTTTTCATTCCTCAGAATGTAAAGACTTTAAAAGTTTAGCTCTTGGTGATGACGTTGAATTTAGTATCCAAACGCGTAATAATAAAGAAGTCGCTGTCAATGTAACGAGGCTTCCTCCAGGTTCTGTCATTTTTGAAGATGTCTCGCCTGAAGAACAAAAAGGCCAAGTCTTAAAAACAATCGAACGTCATAACAGTCATTTTAACCAAAGGCAACATTCGTCGAGCAACAGCTCCAATGGAAATGGTAACGAGCCTTTTCCGGGAAAAATCGTGTATAAGAAGGGAAATTCCGATGTCGAAATTCCATTTGGAGAGCGAGACATTAAAGGCGAGTTCTCGCTTCAAGTAGGAGATTTGGTTAAATTCAATATCGTCACTGATCGTCGAGATAAACTTAAGCATGCAACGAATGTTTGTCTCTGTGATGAAAGTTTCTCTTTTTCTGGCGAACGCAGAGATCAGGGATATATTGCTGCTTTGAAAGATTCTTATGGCTTTATAAAATGTCTTAATCGTGAGGGAACAAGAATCTACTTTAAACTGGCAGAAATGCTAGATCCGAATTTACCAGTCAAATTAAACGATGAAGTTGAGTTCACTGTGGCTCCCGACACTTCTTCTCCTGGTCGCTTGCAGGCAATACGTATTAAAGCTTTACCTAATGGCACAATAATGAAGAATTTGCTTTCTATGAAGCAATCTCAGTCGGTAACTGCTCAAAACAATACTCTTTCAAAGCCTCAGCCATTCGCATTATCATCAGTATCAGAACAACTTAATTCTGTCGACAACATTGCAATCAATGGATTCAATGACTTTAAAGAGATTAATGCATATTCAAATAAATTCGTTGCTGAAGATTGTAATGACTTCCAGACTCAAGAATTTCCTTTAATTGATTTCAACACTGATTTGGAGATACCGTTCGCTTCAAGTAAACCCAAAAATTCGATGTCAGATAATGGCGCCAATGAAGGCTTGAATATAAATTCTTGGTCAGAATTTCTCTCTCAATTGTCTCTCAAGGAATGTTCTGTTTCTGGAGAGTCATCAAATCAACAACTTGATCTCTTAAATTCTACTGATTGTGATTCATCTCCTGTATTAAAACCATTTCAAGAAAGTTTCATATCAGCGAAAAATAAGCGAGAAAAGTCAGTTGAAAAGAATAATGAACGAAATGGAGTTTGTAAGTAAAACAAATCAATCATTCACTCTGAGATCGTGTAGGAATAATTTGACCTTCTTATGTTTAATAAAAAGCAAAGCTACAACTCTTAACAATTTCAAATTAAAAATTTTTATCTTTTTTAGATAATATAATTCGAAATAGTGCGCAATCAAATAGTAATTATAAAAATGGATTAAGAAAGATGCCACATGGATTTGTGGTTGCTTTGAAGGATTCTCATGGAATTATTCAAAGCGAGGATCAGTCAGAAGTCATGTTTGATTATAGGTATTTTGCCTTATTTTTAAATCAATTGTAATTACGTTCCTTTTTCATAGTGTATACAGTGGAAATCTAAAGCATTTAGATATTGGATTAGAAGTTGAATACGTTGCCAGCGTAAAAAATTCGAAATTAACTGCTGATTATGTTAGAAGACTGCCAAATGGAACAATTACAAGTGATGAACATTTAGAGTACACATACAAAGTTGTGCGCTCGACTCGGTGTTTAAATTCAGATCAAAATGAATATTGGGGTATTATCGATTTCGTAAACACAGTTCCAGACGGACAAAATGAATTTGAATTAAATTCTAATCTTAATAATATAAATGAATTTCGAAAAGGTGATTTGGTTTCATTTCAATTCGATAAAGATACGAAGAAAGTATATAACGTTAAAAGATCAAAGCAACAGGTTAGAGAACTATTTTTAACAAATTTTCTTAAAATTTTATTTAATTTGTTTCTTAAATAGGCTACTGTTGACTCAATCAAAGGTAGTTTTGGTTTTCTTAATTTCGATATCGAAGAAGGCAAGAAGTTGTTCTTTCACATGTCTGAAGTTAAAGGTGATAACACCATTTTGTACCCTGGTGATACTGTCGAATTCGTTATCTATTTCAATCAAAGAAGCGGAAAATATTCAGCATGTTCAATAAATAAATTGAGGTAATGCGATTTAGCCCTAATACTATATTGAATTTATACTTTTTTCAGTGATTCACAAAGACCCGAACGCTTGAATAGATTGAAAGAAGAATCACTGGGTCCAAAAGTGGTTCTACTGAGACAACCGAAAGGACCGGATGGATCGAAAGGTTTCACCATTCCTCGACAATTGAACACGAGCGTTAAAGATACCCTATTCTAAACATCAATACCTTTTCGCAGCTGCATTTAACCATAGCCTTATTTGGTTTATTTTGTCGACGCTTGGGCCGAGGTTAGATGAGGTTACATTTGTGCCATTTCAATATTCACATTATTCGTTTGGTTTTTGAGAAGAAGAGAACAATGAGGGATGCGCACGTCTGTAGTAGACTTATGTTGTCCTTAAAAAAAACAAAACGATCACCTTTTGAAGGACTCTTAAACAATGTACAATTGCTGTTTTAAGTCTGATCAATCAGTGATAATAGGAAATAAAGATAGAATCAAGTTTTATTAGGGGTTTGTCAGTTGCTTGTCCATTGTGCCTTGTAATTTTATTACAATAAACTAGTAATCAGCGAGAGCAGCGACCACTAGTCAATGCCCTTTAGCCAATCTAGTGTCGAGAATCAATAGTACTGCACAGTTCTGATCTACAATTGATATTTGTACAAACAGCGAACGGCGATAAATATAACATCAATAAATATGCAACTGTTGATACGAGCAATTTTTTTCTCGTCGAGCGCATCGATCGATCGATGTTGCTACGAGACATTTCTTCCATTGCGTGACTTTTTTAATAGACAAACAACTTGAAATAACCATTGCATTAAAATGTTTCGCCAAGTCGTACTTTCAACAACCACCAAACCCAGGCCCTCATATTCGTTTGCTCCTATGATTTATCGGGAAGACTCCTCATCTAAAAATCATTCGCGAGATTCTCATCACGAAATCACGGTTAGATCGCGACATTTGTTGCCAAGATCATTGAGCTGGGATGAAATTTCAGAATCTTCAAATGAAAAATTACATGTTTCACATGAATCGACCAAAATTCGATGCCAGAGTGCAAAGACGCCACAACGGCATTATGAAGAAGAAAAGAGTGGAATAAAAGCAAAGAATGAAGTTGAAAGTGGAAGGAATGATGCCATTAGATGTATACCAATTTTATGTATTGAAGAAGATGGAAAACAGGTTGAATTCGATGTTCACAATTCGCCGAATTCAAGCTATATCATTCAGAAATTACGACTTTTGATTCACGCGTTTGCAGAAAGAGCCCAAAAAATAAAAATGAAGATTTCTCGACCGCTTTCAGCTCCTCCAAGTCCTACATCAGAACAAAGTGATATATTACCTCGGGAATCAACCATTATTTATAAAGAAGATTGGCAAACTGATGATAAGTCAGAACTTTCTTGTTGGCAGGAAATCATTCAACGAATCGCTGAACGAAAAATTGGTGTTTTCGATCCACAAAGCTACGTTTACATCATATGGCTTTTCTTCGTTTGCTTAGCTTTTTTGTTCAACGCTTATGGAATTCTTTTGAGAACAGTGTTTCCTTATCAAACAAATGACAATTTACCAATGCTTTTGGCGCTTGATTACATTTGCGATGCCATTTATGTCATTGATATCATATTATTTAAATCTCGTCTTAAGTATACCGAAGAAGGACACCTAGTCGAAAATCCTAAATTTACCCGAAGGCATTATTTCAAAACTTCTATGTTTGTATTCGATTGTGTTTCCTTATTACCTTTGGACATATTGTATATTTTCTTCGGTCCTAATATATTTTTGCGATTACCACGGCTTCTCAAAATTCAAACATTTTGGGAATTCTTCAATCGAGTGGACGTGGTCGCAAAATCTCCGTACGCAATGCGAGTAATCAAAACATTGATTTACATGACATTTTTGATCCATTTGAATGCTGGCGCTTATTACGCTGTCTCGAAGTACGAAGGCTTCGATGCGAATGAATGGGTCTATAACAATAAGGGTAATGCATATATCCGATGCTTTTATTTTGCATTTAGGACTGCGACTTCGATTAGCGGGAAAATGGTTAAACCGACCAATAATTTGGAATATCTATTTATGGTCAATAGTTGGCTAAACGGCGTTTTTGTTTTCGCATTTCTAATCGGTCAAATTCGCGATATTGTCTCTACTGCCACACAGAATAAGCAGCAGTTTAGACAAATCATGAATCAAACAATACGACACATGAATAATTTAAATCTACCTCAAGATTTGCAGAAAAGAGTTCGATTATGGTTAAACTACACTTGGGAGCAGCAGAGAATGAATGATGGCAAAATTTTAGAAATTTTGCCAGTCAAAATGAAAACGGATATTGCGATGAACGTTCATTACAAGATTTTGAGCAAAGTGCAACTTTTTCAAGGATGTGAAAGGATGGTTCTTAGAGATTTGGTTGTTAAGTTAAAGCCTGTGTTATTTTTGCCAAATGATTTTATTTGTCGTAAAGGCGAAATTGGACATGAAATGTACATAATTAACGAAGGAATAGTTCAGGTTTTGGATGATTCGGGATCAGTACTCGCAACTCTTTCAGAAGGAAGTGTGTTTGGCGAAATAAGGTAATTTTATTTCTTGTAGAGTTACAAAATGATTCTTCGCGAAAGAGTCTCTATTTTTCGATAGTATTCTCATCCAGCCATGCATATCATATTGTGTTTCTTCAATATCTAGACATTAGAAAGAATCATTCTGCGAATTTAATAACTTTTGTAAAAGTTATTTGACCGAGTAGTTTCACATTGTGCTGCACCACTATTTGATTCCATTTTGCTTTATTAGCGTACTTGGCTTGCCAGGATGCTCTCGAAGAATGGCAGATGTGCGTTCACTTGGCTTCTCAAATTTGTTTATGTTAAGTAAAGCCGACTTATGGGACACGTTGAGAAATTATCCTGAAGCTCAGAAGATTCTTCGTCAGAAAGCTCGCCGAGCAATGAAAGAGAGACAAGGCGAAAAAGAAACAAGTGATGAAATAGATGCCGAAAGTGTAATAAAGGATTCGGAAAGACCATCCACTCCGCGTTTAATGCAAGCTGTAATCCAAATAGTTTCTCCGGAATCAAAATGCGCCAAGATTTTAAGTCGAAGTCGTTCACCGTCCATAGCAAGGTCTTCTAATGGCATGAGCCTAACGCCCAGTGTTACCCACAACACTTTGTCTCCGTCCTCATTTATAAGCTCAGAATCGAGCGAATTTGCCGGGAATTCTGGAGAACAAATTACGAAGGCAAAAATATCCCATTCTGTTGGTTCAAGTATCACCGATCTCGATGTGATCAGTGAAATCATGTCCAATATTCCAAAGCAAAAAGTTTCTTAATTGGCCTCTAAATAAACACAAGAGTTAAATAACTTATCTTATTCGTATTGTCAACATTTATGTTGTTTATTATTGTCAAACATTGTGATCGGGGTTAATAATTATTGTCATCAGTGCTAAAACATGTTGGAAATTATTTAAAAGTGTAATGCTTTAAAAAGAAGCGTCAAAAAATTAAAAAAGTGTCCAAAAGAACCCTAAAAGTAGAACAAAAGTGAAAAGAAAGTAACAGAAAATTAAACAATTAAAAGATTCTGAAGATTTAAACTGAATTCACTATTTCAATCCGAATTAAAATGATTTTGAATATTAATATTTAATTAACGAGAAACGGGAATGAAAAGCAATATTTAGCGAAACTTTTTACAGTTTCGGATGGAAAAGTGGCGAAGAGGGGAGATTTTTTGAAACTGTGCAACTCGAGCATCGAATAAACGCGATCGCGCCGTTGCGCTCGCTTCATTACCCGCAATCGATGAACGGTCCCCCGACGATTGTCAACCGACAGCGAGTCAATTTGCTTTCAAAACTGAACGCGAGTCGAGCGGCGGTCGGAAACGCAAATGGCTCCGAAACAGAGAAAGATCGCAATAATGGGCTCCACTTCTGTCGGTAAGCGTTTTCCGTTTGCGAGCGTTGTCACCTCTATCGTCGCTCGTTCGCGCGTTCCGTTCGCAGCGCTTCATTACACAGTTCATCGTTCGCTTTGTTTGCAGGCAAATCGTCGCTCACCATTCAGTTTGTCGACGGACAATTTGTCGATTCATACGATCCGACCGTCGAAAACAGTGCGTTTACCTCGCGCCACTCTCGTGTTTAATCTCTTAATTCGCTTTCTTTCTTTTCTCTCTCGAAGCGTTCACGAAAACGGTGAAAATACGAGGACAAGAATATTATTTACGTCTTGTGGACACTGCCGGACAAGACGAGTTCTCTATTTTCCCGCACACTTATGCTATCGATATTCACGGTTACTGTTTCGTGTACAGTATCAACAATTTAAAGAGCTTTGAAGTAATTAAAATCATTTACGAAAAATTAATCGACGTTACGGGTCCCGTTACGTGAGTAACCAGAAATGAGTGACTTGTTTAAACAGTCAAACTGTTTACGCTTAGTGTACCGATAATTCTTGTCGGAAACAAGGTTGATTTGCACAAATTTGAACGGGTTGTATCATACGAAAAAGGCAAACAATTAGCCGAACACATGAAAGCACAATTTATGGAAGTGAGGTAAGGTTGAAATTTCATTTTATCGCCTTTTCTATCGAAAAGAATGTTTACTGCCTTACTTTTTTGATAAGACAAGTGTTGCTAAAAAGTGATCGTTGCAAAAAAACTTCTTCAAACAACTCGCAAATGCTTAGTTTTATTTTGCTCATTCGTAAATATTAATCGCTTCCTTTTTATAATTTATCAGCGCCAAAAACAACTCTTCAGTGACGGAGATGTTTCACAGCTTAATCATTGCGATCGAAAATGCGAACAATAAATACAATGAGAATCAAAACGCTAACACCTCAAAATGCTCCATATGTTGACCATGAAAGAAAGAAAATAATAATAACAACAACAACAACAACAAATTCATTCATGTATTTCGCACACATCTATTTGAAAATAGAAGCAACCAAACAATAATTATTAACTGTTAACCAATCGTTTTAATTGTAATTAAATATTTTTTACTCAATTTTACTAATTTATTTACGAGTTTTTAATGTTTTATTCAAGAGGCATGGTTTTGTCCAATTCTTTAATGTAACGTTTTTTCTCATTTGCGAGACGAATGCTTAATTTAAAGTTGTGATACATTTGAATCAGAAACGGACTGTAAAGGATTAATACCAAAACTGTCCCAACGATAACCACGTTTCGCGTTCGATTCATCGAGTAAAACGGCAGCTTCTTTCTCGCTTTTTTGAACACAGTTCGTTGCAACTCTTCGCTTTCGATACGTTTTTTGATCGCCTCGATTTGCCTTTTATTCGTGAACAGTCTTGAGAATTGAGTACTGAGCGTTTGCATCGATTTATTCGAAAACTTATTCACATTTCGCGTGATTGCAGTGGTTTTCGCTTTCGTGTAAACAATGTTTGATTGCAGGCGATCGCGAAACGCGCTCAACGCTTGCATCAATTTCATCTTCGCTCGTTGTGAACACTTTTTTTTCGAAAAAATTCAAACTTTCAAAACGAAAAGAGTGACTTTCGTTTGTTTCGACTTTTGTTAACGAAATGTGCACAAATAAAGAAACAACAGCTGATAGCTCGCGTCGTCTGCAATCGCGCTCACTGCGCGTGCGTTGCATACTTCAAAAGTTTGACGAAAATTTTTTTGAAAGCGTTTTAAAATTTTTAAAATTAATTT
>NCKU01002677.1:0-18057 GCA_003675995.1 Dinothrombium tinctorium | reverse complement strand
TTTTAAAAGAATTTCTTAATAAGTTTATCACTTTTAAATTTGTTTCTGAAAATGTAATATTCAACTCTTTTTCATGAATTTAAATTTTACTCAAAAGGTTTATTGATGCGATATTATTTAAAGCATTCGTAATATTTTAGCTGTACCAGTAATAACTCCAGACAAAACATTCTAAAAATATTTTTTACTCGTAAACTCTTTTTGCAGATTATGTTAGCGCGTTATTTTTTATTACTTTTTTTAGTGATCAATTAAATTTAAAAAATGAAATTCTACTCTAATCCTTCAATTTATTAATCAATTTAATTAAAACTCTTCAGCGAAAAATTATTGTCTATTCAATCGTTATGCTGATTTTATTAAACTTTAAAATTTATGCGAATATTTTTATTTATTTTTTGTGTAGAACAAATTTTTAAAATATTAAAAAATCTCGTCTTTAAGAAAAACTTTTGCATATTCAAATTTCGATTATTTTAATGCAAAAATGATTTTTTTTTTTGTGTGTTAAAAGGCAGAAAAGATTCAATGAAATATTCGATTTTATCATTACTCACAAATCAATAAGCCCAATATCATAGCAACTATTCTCTGATAATACCTTAAATAAAAATAAATGAAAATGTATTTCGAGGCTAAAATCTTTATCTATTTGCTCGGTATATAATCTTATTGAAAAAGTAATTGGTCTTCAATTGTTGTGAGCGCGGATGTGGGTGGTTTGATTGCTCGTGTTGACGTGCTGAACAACTTACGTTTTACAGGTAACACTAAGGTAACTGACATTTTAATAACAGTATGAGAAATATATTTACTCATATTCGACTTATTCGGTTTCGAAATCCTACTTATAAGATTAAAAATTGTCGAGAAAAATTTAATTACATTGATAACTATTTAATTGTAAATAATCTAAATTTTTATAAATGAAACAATTCATTTCGAGTAAGTTAAGCTTCGATTTTTGAGTTTCAAATGAATCAACGACTTTCTATTTTCATTGTAAATTACCTTTAAGTGTTTGGAGAAAACGCTGATAAGATAAATTTGTTTGAAATTTTAATTTTCAAATCAAGACAGCAATATATTAGCAAAAGAAATCGGTGATATTTGAAAGAACTGTTATTTTGGAGTTGAAGTGAAATGTCGCATTGGAGCATTCTGGACGAATCTGGATTTCGCTTGCAAAAGCCAGCTCATGAAGATAATGTAAAGCGAGCTGATTCTGAAGATTTATGCTTCATTGAGTTAAGGAATAACGCTAGAATTAATTTACAAGATTTTTGCGATTGCGTTAAAAATTTTATTCGGTATCCGCATGTGCCGCATATTATTTATCCAAACTGTATAGATACAGTTTCGTATAAAAGGGAAAGCAATGATAAAGATTGCTTTGGATTACTTTCGCTTCGAATTCCCATTACCGAACGCGCAGGACTAATGGCGGATTCATTAGACGGTGGCTTAAGATTCTATTTAATGTGGACAACTGCGAAAAATAAACGAAACAATATTTTCGCATTCGGTATTACTAGAGAGGTATTGACGAATTCCGCGATTTTTAAACTCATGCTTTGTAGCAATGAAAATTGGTTTGCACGCAATTATGCAGATGGAGAGAAAATAACTTACTTTTTCCCTTTATATGGTGAAGGAATTACAATTGAGGTTTCTATGCATTGTCCAGATAGTACAATAATTCTTGTCGATTTCAATTAAAAATTGTTTCATTAAGAAAGCTATTTGCTATGCAATGAATTTTAATAAGTTTAAACATTTGTTTGAATTATGCAAGTATTTGTATGCAAATTATGCAAATTATTGTATGTTAATTATGAGTACTTGAAAAAACGGATTAAATAATCAAAATTAAAGAGAAATAAAATTTTAAGTGAGAAGTTCTCTTATATAAATTGTTTAACTTTATTTTTAAGAATGTGAATTATTTGTTAAAAATACTTGTAAAATCACTAAAAATGAAGTCTTACGAATTGCTATTCACTTTTTTAATGAAATTCAAATCATAACAAAATTAATTTAAAATGAAACTCTTTACTATGAAAATTTTTTGATAAATCACAACCGGCTGAGATGTTTTTGGTCGAAAATAAGATAGCAAAAATAATACACAAAATCAAATCATACCTTTAAAATTATTTTTACCACATAAAGAAATAAAAATGCGTTTAGAAATTGAAACATTTAATTTGAATGAAGAAGTGAATAAACAACGTGAGACAAAGCAAACGTGTTACTGATAAGGCAAAATTCTACTTGTTTAAACAAAAATTTTTCATCGACAATAATTATCAAAATGAATCTTATGTTTAAATAAAGTTCGATGTTATTGGTTTGAAAATAACTTTTTAACTTTAGAAATTGTTTTCATTTAAATTGAAAAGCAAAATTACAATAAAAATCAATTTAAAACACGTGGGACATTCATTTCTTGATTTAATTAAAAATGTGCAAATTTTTTTAAATACTACTTTTAAATTCATTTTAAGTAATTAGTAACATTTTCATTGAAATGCTTGTGAAAAGAGCAGATAAGATAACAAAAATTTTGTAGTTGATAATAATTTCAAATTGACTTCAACATAGCAAATTAGAAATGAAAGGAATGAAACACATTTGAAAGAAATAATTGTTTTCGTGAATTAAATGGCAAAAGCAGCATTTGAAAATTTTATCCAACATAATTTCGCTTGCCTGAAGTCATTCAAGATTATATTAAAGTGAAGTGCAACGATGATTTTTTACTTTAATAATTCAAGTCCATATCATTTACGAGATGCTTCTGAATTCATTTTGAGTGGAACTCGCCCATCGACTTTACCTAATGTCGACAATAATAGTGAAGCTTTAATTCATATTGGAGGTGCAAGTGGCGAATCTTTAGTCTCATATCAAATTTACATTCCTGGACCCAATAATGAGCAACAAAACGCTGTTTTTGTCGCAAGTGGCGTAAGAATCCACTTCATGTGATGTGTTTCGAAGGATAAACGCGCAAAGTTCGCCTTTGGTTTTAATCGAGCGCCGCAGGAAAACGAGCTGATTTTCCATGCGATGCGCGATGGTTATGAAAAAGCTTGGTTTAGACGTGGAAATGGAGGTGAGGCAATTGTCAAACTCAATTTTGCTGAAACAATATTAATTTATCAGTTGACGCTTCATTTTTTCCTAATTGTTTTAATGTTAAGCTCAAATCCAATTAATCTGAAATTTTTTCTTTGTTTTCAATTAGGTTTATGTAGATAATGCAAGTTTATTAAAATTTCAATTGTGAATACAAACGAGATTTGATTATCAAATTTAATTAACAAAATAAACTTAAAAGTGATAATTAACTTTGGATTAAATTTTCATCATTTTCTCAAATCATTTCAACGCTTTTATGGTTAAATTATTTTAAATAATAGAAATTAAAATGTTTTAAAAGAGCGAATTAAGTAAAAGTGTTAGAGTTATTTTCGGAATCTTGTCGTTTGTGATCAAAGCTCTTCCATAGAGATTGTTGTCAATTTATATCAATACATAATTCATAGTGTATCATTAATGAAATAATTGTCATAAAAAATTCAAGTGAAATTTTGAAAATGTTAAAATTAAAAATCAAAAAATTAAGATGAGAGGGAATGAATTGCGAGAGTAATTTTTGATCTCTTGTCGTTAGTCATTGATGCTTTTAAGTTGATATCATTGTTCTGAAGCAAATGGATCAATTGAATCGGGTTTTCCGCCTTGCCGCTTATGTTAACACCTCTATCAACTGAGGATGTGAGCATCTTGTCAAAGGTTGCTTTATCTGCAGTTAGCTTTGAGCCGAGAGCAATCGCAAATAAATTCCTTTTCTTGATCCTGGGAATAACCATCGCCAATAGACAATCCAATTCGGCTCCACTTCCACCCTCATTGAAACTAACAAAGCTAATTTTGAATTTTAATAAAGCAGCTACACCAGTTTCATCGTCAACACAGTGAAATAAAGCTGCATCTCTAAAGTTAAAGGGAATAGTTGTTGGGTTGTTAAACTTCTTGTTATCACCAACGAATGCTTTTGTTTCAAATAATCCTAACTGAGTACATGGGGAAAAATTGATGATCTCAATGGCGACGCAACATTCTTCTGTGCACGAGGCTAAAAACTCGTCAAGCGTTATATTGCTCGCTAAATTTCCAATTCCTCTCGTTCGCCACTGTCTAATCATTTCTCTTCGGTTTTAAATGAATTCAAATAAAGCACCAACAATCTAATAATTAAGAGTAAAAGGGCTATTGAGATACGTAAGCTTTTGTTTATATTGAGTTTAGCATAGGGACAAGTTTGTGAAATCGTAGTGAACTAAAATTCAAACAGATAGTTCACTTTTGTTCGATTGAATTATTTACATGTTTAAAAGTTGTTCATTTCAACTTGTACAGAGTTGGACGAAAATTTACTCTTCTTTTTCGCTTCAAAAAGCTTTTTCAAAGTATTTATATGCAATAAAAAAGAATCTTTAAAAGAAAATAAAAATTAATTAATTACTTTGCTTTTTGAGAATAAAGTTATTATTTAAAACATTTTAAGAAAAATTGAAACTTACTCTTAAATAAAACTCAAGAAAGCTTAAATATTTAAATCTTTTTCTAATATGACAAGAATTTTATCAAAATAAGTTTAAACAACGGAAAATATCTTATGAAAATTTAGTATATCAAACAATTCACTTACTTTACTTTATTGTTTTTATTTTTCAACCAAATATATACAGTCAGAGACAAAATGTTTTGCATCTGTTCTTGCAATCAACACTTAAATCGCATACTTTAAAATGGAAAATTCAAGTTAAAGAAAAGGGATTAGATTGAAATTTAACTATTTTAATTCAAACAAAACATTTTGAAAATTCCTATTGCAGACATAAACGACAAGGTTTAAATTTGTTCTGCTTTATCATGTGTGAATTGATAAAAAATTTGAAATAGCCCGTGATTTTTTTGAGAAATTAGGACAGTGCTTAATTGGCTTAAACTATACAACAAAACAGGTGCGGCCAAACTGAATTACAAAGTCAATTGTGGGCATTAAACGAGCGACAATGGAAATCGAAGAACTCAAAATAATTTGTGATTCGATGGAAACTCATTTTCTTTTATATAAGCAGAAATGCACACGTCAAAATGTTATTTGCATATTAAATCTCGCATCGATCCTCTACTAGTACCTGTCCAAACTGAAATTGCACAAAGATTTATTGTTTATTTGCACGCGCTGTGAGTAATTAAATTTAAAAACTTTTACAAAATTTATTAAAATCATACCGCTTCTACTTTCAATTCAAAAATTCATTTAAAATGATGTGAAAAATAAAAAGTGATATAGCTTTGAATAAGAAGTACATCAATATGATTTTGTCCAAAATTGCCTATTTAAAATTTAAAAATTAATTATTCTCATATTTGTCAATATTAAAATTACTTTATTTGCGATTTCAAAACTTAACTATATGCTAAATATTTTTTTATGAAATTTTTGAAAAATTTTTATAATTAATGATATATTTAAGGTTTCCTAATTGAAGCGGTAACCAAAAATATCAATGATTAAAGATTTGTGCAAGTCTAGTTTGGACAGGTTTTATATTAAGTATCAATTGCAAATTCAATTGCAAAAGTAAATAAAGGATTTTGTATATTTTCCCCTTTTTCTAATCACCTAATTAATGATTTAAGTCTTTAAAAGTTTATAAATTTTATTCAATTAAAAGTCGGAATGTAACGAGTAAATTTGAACTCTTACATTTTTGTTATCGAAAGCATTGTCTGTGCGAAGTGCAAACTTTACTTTGAAGTAGAAAAACAACGCACAGTCGAACTTTATCGTATTCACTACAAAAATCAGTGAAACGATATGAAAAGGGACACACATTAAGTTTAGCGCGAGGAGGGAGTGAGTTTAAGGGACTTTCCTTCGCACAAAGCATAATATTCGCGTTATATCCATTATGTTATTTCGCGTTTTTGTATACTCATTTCACTTGTAAATAAAAACCACGGTGGTCATTTACTGCGCTTGGCGTCTGGAGACCCGTAGGAAGCCCGCATACCGTTAGGAAGTATAAGCAATCAGGCCGCGGTCGCGATTAAGTTGTGTCCGTTTGGTACGCTTTTCGGACGGCGACAAAAATAAGCGTTACAATTGGCGCCCGAACAGGGACTGTGAGATTGGAAGCGACCTACAAGCAGCAATAAAGAATTAAGCGACAAAAAACGGAACGTTCCTCCGAACAATGGCAACGAGTGATGGTAAAGCGGAGTTAAGTGCAAACACTGAACGAATCATCAAATCACTTCGCAAAATACGGAACGACATATTGAAAGAAGTTGGGATCAAAGAAACCACCGTTCAGCCGCTTGAGTCATACACTGCGAAGTTGGCCGAAATATTTATCGCGGAAGAGCCTAAAAGATCAGAGCTTCAACAAGAGTTGGTGGACACTGAATTTCACGAATCAAAAGAAGCTATTGAGCTAAAGTCTTCGACAATAGCGACTATCAATGAAGAGCTGAGGAAAACTCAGGAAGAGGTTAAGGCTAATATTATGGAAATGGAAAAGATCACCAAAAAGCTGAAACAACGAGAAGCTGAGGTCAGTGACTTAAAAGCTCAGCTCGAAGAAACAGAAGAGGAACTGAATCAAAGTGAAGCCTCACTTTTGGCAACAAAAGCATAACTCGTCAAGTTAAATGAAAAATATATGGAAGAACGATTAAAGTGGTCAACAATGGAGATTCAGTTTGAAAGCCTAAGGAAAGACATTGCTGCTCACCACAAACAGGAACGTTCCTTTTTCCAGGATTCACCTCACTCTTCACACGCAACCAGTAGTAATGAAAGACCTCTCGGAACAATCTGGAAAAGCGCACCCAAGCTAAAGGACCCAAATGGAGTTGAAGCATGGGTGGAGAAAATGAGCATCTTCCAAAAAATCAACAGGTTGAGTGAAGAAGAAGTTAAGGAAGGAGTGCTTATGGTCCTTGAGGAACCCATTTACCGGTTTGCGAAACTTCTGTTGGATCAAAAACCAGAGATCGCCTGGGGAAAGTTCGTAGAACAGATGAAGAAAAGATTCATCACCACAGATGAGGTCCAAAAGCGGCTACAATTCTTTCAGCGACGACAAGGGTTGAAGAAACCTCTCATGTCGTACATCGAATCAAAGGTAGAACTTGGACGAAAAGCAGATAGCAGTATTGACCAAGTCGAAATGGTTAGGGTAGTACAACAAGGACTAATTGAGCGATATTCAGGATTAACCCTAACACCTTACAACGATCTTAAAAGCTTTATCGAAGCAGCTAGGAACGCTGCAAGGTGGATGGAACGTTCGGATAAGTTTTGGCAAAGGAAGCAAGTACAGGTAAATAAAATCACGAAGGAATCATCGCCCAAAGCATCACCGCAGCCGAGTCCAAATAGGAATGGTTGGAAATCAAATAAGACAAGAACATTTCGTCAATCACCTGCGAATACACCATTGCAGTCACCACGTAGGCAAATGCCCGGATCACCAAATTCAAGGCAAGGTCCACGTATAAACAGAGCGTTCAACTGCTACGCATGCAATCGTGAAGGACATTTCGCTCGAGAATGTCCTGAAAGGAACGTGCCTAGAAACACGCGAGCCAACGAACCTTATCGTGGAAGTTATGAGCAAAGGCTGTCAAAGATCGAGGAAGCGTTGCAGAAATTCTTAAATAACTCTTCGGTGGAGATGCCAAAAAACGAATGATTGCGACTCCACGGAAGAAGCTACGAAAAGTCATTTCATCATATTTCATCAATGGCAGCATCCCTGGAGTCGAGGGACTAATTAATGGCATATCTGTAAATGTTGTTCTCGATACTGTATGTGGAGAAATAGTCATGAGTAAAAATTGTGCTAGTAAGTGTGGCGTAAAAATCATTCATCGAAAAAGGAACGTTCCCTCTTTTGTCAAACCAAGTGGCGAACATTTGGAATGGTGTGGAGAGACGAACTGCGAGTTGGAACTGATGGAAATCAGGATTCCTCTAAAGCTTCATGTAATATCAAAGTTGTCATCTGATGTGCTTCTCGGAACACGGTTCTTTAACCAGCACAAAGCGTTCATTGATTAAATGAACCAAAAGCTGACATTAAGCATCGGACGAAACAATGATTTGACGCGAATTGCAGTTCCAATCAAGAATAGAAACGAAGTCAATTTAATCACTTGCAGATCAGTTGTGATACCACCCTTTTCGGAAAGTGTCGTCGAAGTCGAGGCAACGGATAACGTGAAGTCAAGGGAATTATTTATTCATGGCAAAAATCTCGCAAGGAACGGAGGATTTATTGGATGTCTTAATGGACTAGCGAATTCGTCAAAGCTGGCAAAAGTAATCTTAGTTAATTTGACATTCGAAGTTGCAGAAATTCAACTACCATCGACTCAACTCCCTAACAACTCCTGATAGATATCCTTTACCAAGAGTAGAAGATATCCTGGTCAGAGTCCATGGAAGCGCTTATTTCACGACGCTTGACCTAACTAGCGGATTTTGGCAGTTATTGATGGCTCAAAGTGATATTCCAAAAACGGCATTCCGCACGCACAAAGGCCTTTTCGAATTTCACGTGATGCCTTTTGGTCTTTGTGGAGCACCTGCCACGTGCCAGCGAGCAATCGATGCCGTCCTCACAGAAAAGTGTTCAGCATTTGCAACCGGATTTATTGATGATACATTGGTATATTCAGGAACGTTCCAAAATCATTTGCAAGATCTGAAGAATGTGTTTGAAGAATTTCGCAAGGCAAAACTAAAGTTCCGTCCTTCAAAGTGTCGCTTCGCTTGTGCCGAAGTCGTCTATTTGGGACATATCATCGATGTTAACGGACTGCGTCCAGATCCCTCAAAAGTCGAAGCATTGGAAAAATTTAAGCGACCGGAGAACGTTAAGCAATTGCGGTCATTTCTAGGACTAGCCTCCTACTTCCGCAAATTTATCGAAAATTTTGCCCATATTGCGAAACCGCTAACAAGGCTTCTGAAAGGAACGTTCAGATGGAAATGGGAAAAGGAAGAAGAAAAGTCGTTCTTGTCTCCCAAGGAAAAGTTAATGTCTGCTCCAGTGTTAGTTCATTTCAACCCGGAAGCAAAACTAGAAATTCATACAGATGCAAGCGATTGTGGATTAGGAGCTGTGCTCATTCAAAGCTGCGACAGAAAAATGAAGCCAGTCTGCTTCATCAGCAGAAACTTGAAGTCCGCCGAATGCAATTACGCTACAGTAGAGAAGGAGTGCCTAGCGGTCAAATGGGCTATCGACCGCCTAAGGCCCTATTTGTTTGGCCGAGGTTTCAGGGTCGTTACCGACCACCACAGCCTCTGTTGGCTGCTCAAGACGCTGCGTGAGAATTCGAGGTTGGCACGATGGGCCCTTGCCCTGCAAGAGTATACCTTCGAGATCATTCATAAGGCCGGCCGCAAGCACAGTGCGCCGGACTGCTTAAGCCGTTACCCGATCGAAGCAGCTGAAGAGGAAAGTGATATTCCGGTATTTAATATAAAGCAAACAGTTGATGTTGGAACCAATCAACGAAATGACCCCTTCTGCATCGAAATATTAAACAGACTACGAAATCCAGCATCAAGGAACGTTCTCCGTAGGACATCAGCAAGGTTCATAACAATAGACGAAATCCTTTACAGAAAGAACCACAAAACGACACTTGAATCAGATGCCGCATTGGTAGTGCCCAAGTCGCTTGTTGAAACGGTTGTCGCAAATTCACATTCGTCACCGGAATCAGGGTACATGGGTGTCAAAGGAACGTTCCATAGGCACAAAGGCAAATTTTGGTGGCCAAAAATGCCCAGAGACATAAAAAAATTCGTAAAAAGCTGCGATATATGTCAAAGAATTAAAAGTAGAAATACCAGCGAATATGGAGAGTTTATGCCAATACCTATTGGAGGTCCGTTTGAAACGATTCATTTAGATTTTGCAGGACCCCTTCCCCGTAGTACAAACGGCAAACAATAATTTGTAATCGCAGTCGATCGATGCACAAAATACGCAGAAATAAAAGCATTAAAGGACATAACCACCAAGTCAGCTACGAAATTTATCGAAAATCGAATTTTCCTAAGACATGAACAACCAAGACTCGTAATTTCTGACCAAGGAGTCCAATTCATGTCTAAAGCATTTTCTGAGTATTTAGGAGAAAGGAACGTTCGACACAAATTTACTTCAACTTATCATCCAGAAGCGAACGGACAAGCCGAAAGAACGATACGGACGATAAAACAAATTTTAACAGCTTTAGTCAACCAAAAGAAACAGTCCTGGGAAAAGCTGATTCCTTATGCAACATTTGCATATAACACAGCAAGGCATGAGTCAATTGGCATATCTCCGTTTGAATGTCTGTTTGGGCGAGAACCGCTATTGCCCACAGATATCATGTTGAATCGAAAAATTTTGAAAGAAATCCAAAATAATAAAGACGAGGATATTACTTTATGTCACTTCAAACAAGCGCGAGCTATAGCTGAAAAATATTTGGAACGTTCCCTTGCGAGGAAAACTAAAATTTTAGGACGAAAACGAAAGCCAATGGATTTCAGTAAAGGACAGTTCGTACTTCTTAATATACCTATGGGAAACCGTGGAAAGAAAAGCGTTTTTGATCAAGAATATCACGGACCTTATCGTATAATAATGCGGCTCAACAAAAATAATTATGAAGTTGAAGCCCTAAACGTCGACGAAAATGGTAACAAATTTAGAGGGATTGTAAACGTCAAATACATGAAACCCTATTTATCGCCGACACATAGAATGGAGGATGAAAATAAAGTAAGAGATGAAACTGATTCAGACGAAGATGTGGAATGCTCAACTGACAAAGATTTCCATCCGAAAACAATAAGAAAAAGAAGACGGCCTCCAAAAAGGATCGTTCTTGAGGACAATCAACCGAAAATCAAGCGAAAACGAGGTCGTCCGCGGAAGCCGTGTCAATTCGCTGAATGAGCGTCGGGACGCCGCATCCCGGGAGGAGAGCCGTTGTAACGAGTAAATTTGAACTCTTACATTTTTGTTATCGAAAGCATTGTCTGTGCGAAGTGCAAACTTTACTTTGAAGTAGAAAAACAACGCACAGTCAAACTTTATCGTATTCACTACAAAAATCAGTGAAACGATATGAAAAGGGACACACATTAAGTTTAGCGCGAGGAGGGAGTGAGTTTAGGGGACTTTCCTTCGCACAAAGCATAATATTCGCGTTATATCCATTATGTTATTTCGCGTTTTTGTACACTCATTTCACTTGTAAATAAAAACCACGGTTGTCATTTACTGCGCTTGGCGTCTGGAGACCCGTAGGAAGCCCGCATACCGTTAGGAAGTATAAGCAATCAGGCCGCGGTCGCGATTAAGTTGTGTCCGTTTGGTACGCTTTTCGGACGGCGACAAAAATAAGCGTTACCCGGAAATATGCATAAATTCGAGAAAATTTTAAAATATGCACGCATCCCAAAAAATTAAGAAAACATGCAAAAAATATGCTGATTCCATTTCATTTGTACTTGTTTTTAGGTCTAAAACAAATTACATCAAAGTGCACGGAAATAAACCTCGCTATAAATAAATTCATTGCATGAAGTTTACAACTATGATAATTACATTTGAAAATTAGTGATATCCTTTGTTCCCAAAAAAAAGTTTACTAAGTGCTTTTGAAATTATCAAAGTTTACCTGTGTGATCTATTATAGTGCGATATTTAGTAACTTTATCCGAATTTCAAGTTATAAATGAAAAAACTGAAGAAAAGGTGTACCGATTTTCAAGAAGTTCTTAGGCAATTTTTAGGCCAATTTTAAGTTGACAGCCGAAATGAATAATTATTTTATTCTTATCATTAGGTAAGTAACCAGTATGTCAATTTTGATCAAAATCCGTCATTAAAACCCAAAAAGTTTGCCTTGTAAGAGCAATTAAACTGTTACTCGAAACTTTATTTCCAACTCAAAATTGTAAAACAACTTTTTTATCATATATTTCATATATCATATAGCAATCAGCAATTCTAACAGCGGTCCAAAGTTCGAAATAATTGTTTGGTTATAAAAGAACTTTGAAGATTTGGATGAGAAGAGTATATTTTTCTAAAAGTGTTTTCTTGTTCTAAACATTTATGACAGAAACTAATGGAAAAAGTTTTACGTGAAGGAATTGGTCTTGAGGATGCAATTTTATGCTTATGAGTTTGAAATCGAAATCGTTTCCCTTTCGATTTGCTAGAAATTGGAAATAAAAGTTATTCGCTAACAGGTTTTCGCAATCAACAACCTCACACATCAGCTTCTTTGCCCTTCTTTGCCACCAATCAATTTCAACTTCTTCGGCAGCTATGGCAAGCATACCTTCATCGATTCTACACTTGCTTACGATCACTTCAATTAATGTGTGCAATATTTCCACCACCAGAAAAATTCTGTAAGTTATTCTCTAACAAGTGAGGGAGTATTCTGCAAGCTCAATGGAAAGTTTTTGGATGGTCAAAGAAAAGCATTTTTTAAGCGTATAGCTAATACGTGGTTGTTATAGCAAGATTTTATTCAAAGAACACCATCACCTCTTCTGATCATCTCTATCAACACCAGAAGTTTGGAGCCTCGATTGCACTCATCCTTCACTGATGGCATTTCTTTGGTAAAATTGGCAATTGGAAACTTTTCGAAATTGGTATTTGAATTTGATGAAGTGTTTGTGAAGATGAGGAACAGCAACGGTCTTATAAGAAGAAGTGTCAACTTTCGTATAGATTGAATTCGAGCTTGAAAGAAAAATGATATACGTAGCTGCAGAAAAGCAATTTATAGTTTTGGCTTTGGTTAAATTTCATCTTGGCGCTTTCATGAAATATGAGGCATAGAATTAGTCAAAGAAAAGCATTAAGCGTATAGCTAATACGTGGTTGTTAAAGCAAGTTTTTATTCAAACACCAACAGCATCTCATCTGAGCATCTCTATCAGCATAAGTTTACAAGCTCTAGCGCGCTCGTCGTTCACTGGTGGCATTTCTTGGGTAAAATTTGCAATTTAAAACATTTCCAAACAGATATAAATGAAGCGTGTGGAGATGAGCAACTACAGGAACGGTCCTACAAGAAGAAGATGGTAGGACTTTCAACCTTCGTAGAGACTGAATTCGAGCTTGAAAGAAAAATGATGTTGTTAGCTACAGAAAAACAATTTTTAGCGCTTGCTAAAAACTGGTGATACTTTATCTTGGCGCTTTTATCTTATCTATTACATGAAAATATCAAAGAAAATTTTCGAACTCGATTTAACTATTTAAACATATTGGAGGAAGACTTGATGGGTTATGCTATGTTCATAATTAGTAATTTATTAAAAGATCACTCATGCATTTATCATCATTCAGCATTGGCATGAGAAAAATTGTATTGATGGAAACAAGGCGATAATACACTTGAAGCAAGGAATGGTAGATTAATAAAACAAATTAGGTGCGCATTGGAAGATATGGTTGTGGAAACAAGACCCATTCATGAAACCAGTTAGCGCGCGCTTTTTCACTCAAACAAATGGTGGAACATTTCTTAAACAATTCTTGATTCGTTGACAGTTTCTTGGTTAAAAATTTACAACCGACAATGTTTCAGCAGTGATTTATTCACCTGAAGAAACGTTTGAAAAGAGTTTGTTTGATAGATGATAATCTATTTAGTGCATATCATTATAAAAAAGTGGGAAAAGATGAAGAAAAAAGATGCAATTGTTTATTCAACTTGCTGGTTTGGTGTTCCATAGTTGAAGATCTTTTCAATGAAGCAAAAGAAGGAGAGAAATTTGTGTTTTTGTGCAAATTTTCCGTCCTACAATAATTGGCAATACATTTAAATTAAATTTATATTTATGGCTAATTACGTTGAAAAGGAAGTTTGCGAAAAAACTTGTCGTCGTTGCATTTGGAAAGAATCACACACTCTAAAATGGCATTTCCTGGTTAAATTTCTTTAACATCATTTAAAGCATCAGGAGGAAATGAAATACTTTCAAGTGCAGCAATTTTTGAAGAATTCTACATATGCATTTATTCAAACAGATTTTTCTTTATAACTAACGGAATTATAATGAGCAGTTTCATCTTATCCAATTTGATGTTATTATTTGGAACACAGCTTCTCACAATAAAAATTCGTGGAAATAGAACACTTACAAGAAACATGCTACTTTAAACTATTCAACTTCATCTACAGCTCTTTTGGAAGTTAATTTGCTTTCTTATCAGCAAAAGTGAAATGATTGAAAAAATTGTTTTGAATGAAGATTTTTCAATTTAATATTAAGGAACCTGTTGTTCAGCGTTTCATCGTGGATTATTATGCAAGATATGTGCAATGAAGCCAAACTTGTGACGTGACAATAATTTTCGTCCACAATAATCAGCCAAACTATTAAATGTATTGCAATTGCGTTGAATTTCTCACTTTTGCCTCTTTTATTAACATTTTTTAGTTTAAAAAAGTTTCAAATTTCTAGTGTAATAAAATGAGAGATGGCGCTTTAAAACTTTCTTTTTTGCTTTCGCGTTAAGGATGTACAAAGGATCGAAAAGGAAATCAAAGTGTCTTTCGATCGAAGAAACAAAGTTTGTTTAACAAACGAGAATCGAGAGTTGAGTGATGCGATTTGCGATTCGTATATCCTCGTGAAGCAAGCAGGCAATAATCATTGCGATCATTGAGATCTTCTCTCTTCATTAAACGGTTACTTGCTTTCGGCGATTCGCTCATTTTTACGGTATTTAGACTTGGCGTTCGTTGCGTTTGGTTTCGAAAGTGATTCGAATGAAAGCTGAACAAATGCTTCAAAAGAGGAAGAAGAAATTATAGTGAGGAAATGAATACGAGATTCTCTCATAATGATAAAATTGTATATTTAATTTTAAATTGTATATTTAAAAACATATTAAATTTTGAAAATATATTAAAAACATAAGCAAGGTTATTTGAAAAGTGAAATATTTTTAGCTGTCGGAACCTTATGCTATTCATTGAGATAGAAATACGGCGTATTCAAATCCAAATCATTACCGTATATAGTTCGCCAACCGCACGATATTTGTTATGGGAAATTTTAAATTTCAAAATTTCCTAAAATTCATAACTCTTGAATATATTCATATGGGCACTTGATATTTTACAGTTACGCTATACTTCTCAAGATCTTTAAAATGATCTATAATTTATCTCGCACATGTGTTGACCTTCCCTTGTGAGTACGGCACAATTTATTTCAACGAAAGTAGGCATTTTAAAAGTGTTTTCAACTTTAATCAAAAACGAAGTCTGGTGCAAACGCTCGCGTCAAACGATAAGCGCACAGTGAAGCGTTTCTTTAACAAATTTCAACTCGAAATTGGCGCCAGTTTTTGAATGGACAGAGTTTGAAAGTGAATGTCGCAGTAAAAAACAAACGAAAAGCGCGAAAAAATTTTCGTCTTTTCGAATTCTGCGAATCGCGAAAAATGCATCGATCGCAATATTGATTTTCATGTGAATTCGCTTTGTTCTACTTTCAAATTGTGTGTTTTGTTTGAATTCCACTCATTGAATGAAAATCCAATGGACGCAACTGCAAAGTGGTGATCGCTCAACAGGTGTTGAAAACTCAATTCGAATTGTGAGTATTGTTTTCAATGCAATGTTTTCATTGCGTGATTGAAACAACGGTAAACTCTGAATTCATTCACTTTTCTCTTTTTTATTTTTGTATCTTAACAGCATTTTAACGATATAACTGATGTCGGAGCACAAGAAATCA
Source organism: Dinothrombium tinctorium (assembly GCA_003675995.1). Lineage (NCBI taxonomy): Eukaryota > Metazoa > Arthropoda > Arachnida > Trombidiformes > Trombidiidae > Dinothrombium > Dinothrombium tinctorium. Next base: position 2,177 of record NCKU01002677.1, on the reverse strand, counting down.
AGCGATAGATTGCCGCCTTCGAACACAAGCACTAACAAAACGTTCGCATACGATTTGCATTCGCTTCATTGGGACGACGAGCATTGCACTAATGAAGAGAATAAGTATTGCTACTGCGGTAAAGAAGGCAATTATTATTCACAAATGCTGCAATGTGATGTCTGCAAGCAATGGTTTCACGAGCAGTGCATCGACTGCTTGAATGCTCCTCTTCTTCAAGGCGACCACTTTTACATATTTAAATGCGCCATTTGCAATAACGGCAAGGAGATCGCAAAGCGCATTCTGATGAAATGGAGTGACCTACTTTTGCTCGTTCTCTACAATCTTACAAAGTCTCATTCAAAGGCTTTCTTCGATATTCGCTCCGAAATCATTCCGTTCATTCGAAGCAATGGCGAGCGATTTCAAGTAACCGATGATTTGTGTGCAATCGAAGAGGAAAAATTATTTGAAACTGTAAACGAGACTTTAAGAATTTTCAAAAGAAAATTCATCAGCAAACGTTTGAAATCAAAGCAGGTTGTTTGGGCGCTCAAAAGAAAACCATCAGATACATCGTTTCCCATTTTTGGTCGCTCATTTTCTAAAAATGATTCAAATGAGCAAATTCCTGAAAAGAGCGATCACAATTCCTTAAATGACTCGCAGCTAAAATCAATTTCGACTTTAACAAAATCCTCAGAATTATCTATTAATTCTGTGAATATCGAATTATATTCCGAAAAATCTTCGTGGTCAAATGAAAACTTTCAATCAGCTGACAAACAATTAGAACTGATGAATGATCAGATGAAGGTTAATGAGAAGAGTAGCTCTGAGATCGAGAACAACAGCGGAATTTGTAATAAAACAGAATCTGCTTTGAAAGTTAAGCGTCGAAAGTTAAGACAATCAAAATCAAATGTATCTGGTTCTTATTTTGAAGGCATTGCTAGCTCATTAAACGAATCAATTCCTATTAAAGACAATTTTGAAACCAATAACGATTCTTCTTGTGATCCGGTTGCAGCAAATTACAGCAATCAAATTAAGCAACCAAAGGCGTCGAATAAACGTAAGTTCTATGGAATCAACAACAAACTAAAAAGTCCTTTAAAAAATAAATCTCAACGAAAATTTTCGCAAAATGAAGGAAAAGATTTTGTTATTGACGAAAAGCTAGAAAATGATAGCAAACTTTACTTTGAAAAATGTAAAATTTTAGGCCGAAGAGTAACGAAAACTGGTCGAGTCGAATATCTTTTACAATGGGAAAAGTGACATACTCTCAAAAATCTTGACCAATTTCCCACTGTTTAGCTTTTATGCAATGTTTGTCACGGAACGGTGTCGTAATAGTCACCGATTTTTCTCAATTTTCTAATATTCAATTTACTTATTATTTCGAAACCTTCATCGAATAATTTCTCAAATTTTTTCTTCAACACTCTTTACTAAATCAACAATTTTAATCAATTCGCAAAGTTTACCGCAAAATTTCTCCTTAGTTTTTTAGACTTTTAAATTCAATAGCAAAAACTTTTCGAATTTATTTCTCACATTTCTTCATGAAAATTTTCCCTCGACATTTCTTTATACTTTCCGAATTTTTGAAATCAATTTAAAATTGATTTAAGCATGGCCAAAAATCTATTTAATTGTTTCTTTTTTAATAAAATGGAGCAAATTATAATTTCAAATTTCAAAAATGTAAAAAGCTTTCCGATAATCTTTTATAGCTTTAAGTTTTTAATAAGATTTGTTATTGCAGTCGAATATTGTAAATTGCATTTTTAAAAGATTAAATTATAAAACCGTTAGAATCAATTTTTCTAATTATAATCATCGATTTCGAATTACTTTCTTTAATCTTTAAATACAGAGTGAACTGATACATAGTTTCGATTATGGGAAGAAATGTAGAGATATGCGCGAATTACGTATGATAGCAAATGTTGTGTGACTTTTTAAGCCCATCCCAATCGAAACTTTCTCTCCACTCTGTATGTATAAAACGACGTTTGTTATTAAAACGTTAAACTAATCCAATGTTAACTTGTCTTTCTATATAAATACAGTTTCGGAAAGAAAATTTGGAAAGGAAAGATCTTTTGTTATATTCGACGAATAATTGTTTTGTTAACTGAAAAATGAACGTTTGAACTGAGAAGCATAGAATATGGTGAAATTGTTAT